>JAFVLL020008897.1:20000-25456 GCA_021397915.2 Tor tambroides
GCAACTATGTGCCAGTCTCATGTTATGTCATTAACTATATTATATATTGTTCTTGATTTGATTCATTTTTTATGCTATTTTATGCATGAAAGTTGTATGAAATTATTATTATTATTATTATTATTATTATTATTATTATTATTGGCCATCAATGCACCAATATAGAAAGTTGCATCTGATCAACAGACTATATTAATTATTTGTATTATTATTTTGTTTATTTAGTGACAGAAACTACAGTAAATTATCAATTAATTATTATTTTATTTTATAATTATTATTATTATAATTATTATACTGGCTATTAGTGCCAATAGTGTGGCTGATGTTGATAGATCATGTTAATAATTATCTGTACTATTATTTTGCCTGCTAAAAAATCAACAGCAACAACAACAATTATTATTATTATTATTATTATTAATATTATTGCTGTTGATTTTTAAACAACAAAAAAATAAATATTTTACCAGTCAGATTTAATCATAAAAAACAATTCAATAACTGAACAATATAATGTTTAGCATTTTACTAGTGACATTTAATAATTAGTATAACAAATAATAAAAGTACTTTAATAATACAACAATATAATATTTTTTTTAAATACTTTACTAGTAACATTTAATCATTTAACATACTAAAAATAACAATAATACTTTTTTATATTTTTCTAGTGACATTTAATAATTTTATATGATATAATAATTTGATAATTTCAATAATATAATAATATTTTTTTTACATTTTACTAGAGGCATTTAATAATTTAATAACATAATGGTTAAATAATTGAAAAATATAATATGTAATATTTTACTAGCACCATAATATCTATAACAATTATTTAATAATACAAATATAGTTATTTTAATAATGTAAGCATTTTCAAAAATATCAAAAATATCATGTATCATAATACAATCATCTCACTTTGCTCTGGTTATAATAATAATAATAATATTATTATTATTATTATGAACCCATTAGTTTTTACACATTTTTACAAAATGCCTGACCTTTCAAATTTAGCCTAGAATAAACATACTTCAATTTTATTATATTTTAAATATATCATTTTTATAATGCTTAAAATATGAAATATATTCCAGTATAATATAGTAATATAATATTGTATAGTACAGCATTGTGAAACCAATGATAATATATAATAAAACAAAATTATATGTTATATAATCAAATATATAACACGTTGATATTAATACTAAACTATGAATGAAGAGCCCATATGACAGAGCTTTTATTATACAGATGATTTTCTGTCTTTATCGATCAGTCTTTGGTTAAAGTGAAACAGAAAGCAGCTCTGAAGGAACATGACAACAAGCAAAGGTCGGAATATGAAAATAAAGCAGATTATGACATAACCTGAGGTAAAATCATCCATAACCAAAATATTAGAGCATAAAGAGCGACTGTCATTCTCAGCAGCACAGAAAAACACACACGAGAAGCTCGACACGACAAAATACTGCCGTGTGTTTATATTCATATGCTGCTTTATGATGATGTTTGATATGAAATATGAGAGGAAAAGAGATAAACACTCACCAGACAGCAGTCAATGCGGACAGAAGACACTAACACGACAATAAACCATCATAGAGAGCCAAAACAGCGCGTCTGAGAGACTGAAGAACACAAACACTTCACGACACTCTGAAGAAAACCAAGCAGCAGCAGCCAAACACTCTCCAGGAAGTGATTCTCTTCGCTCTCTGGACTTCCGGCGGAAACAGATCGGCATCGCGCGCCAAATCGGACGCGGTTCCTACTAGTTTGGTGATATATTCGAGAAAATCGATTCGTTTGCATGATTAAATGGTAAAATAAGAGGCGCCAGAGACACAATATGATACAAAACAGTAAATACAAACAACAGATATATTAAAATAATAGAAACATTTATTAAAGGATGAAATAGTGGAAGTTTGCTTTGAGGATCACACTGCTGCAATCTCCTGGTTTTGAGATGATTATGAAAATTATGGTTATGAAAGTCAGGCTTTATTACACCAGATTACATACAAAAACACAGCAACCATTTCCAACCACAGCCATTTGCCTAAAGAATAAATAATGGGAAGATCAAACATAATAATAATAATATTTTTTGGATTCTATACTCTTTGCTAATAGGTCACTTTTAACCACGAGGTGGCGCTGCACACAAAATAAACCGCTGTTAAAGGAACAGTTCACCCAAAAAATGAAACTGTGCTCAAGATTAGGATGAGTTTGTTTGTTCATCATGTCTTAGCAATGGATGCTCTGCAGTGAATGGGTGCCGTCAGAATGAGAGTCCAAACAGCTGATAAAAACATCACAATAATCCACACCACTCCAGTCCATCAGTTAACATCTGGAGAAGACAAAAGCTGAAACTAATCCAGCATTAAGATGCTTTTAATGTCTAAAATATGAGTCCATAATCCATAATAACGCTTCCTCCAGTGAAAAAGTGTTCTGGTCTGAATCAGGAGAGAAATCTGCACAGATCAAGCAGCGTTTACAAGACAAAACAGCTCTAAACAAATATGTGAGAGACAACAGGAGATGCACTTTTTCACTGGAGGAAGAGTTATTATGGATTATGGACTCAGATTTTAGACATTAAAAGCATCTTAATGCTGGATTAGTTTCAGCTTTTGTCTTCTCCAGATGTTAACTGATGGACTGGAGTGGTGTGGATTATTGTGATGTTTTTATCAGCTGTTTGGACTCTCATTCTGACGGCACCCATTCACTGCAGAGCATTCATTGTTGACACATTTCTCCAAACCTGGTGAGGGTATTTTCAGCTGTTGTTGATTTTCAGGTGAACTGTTCCTTTAACAGCAGTTTCAATGGTTTTTCAAGACATTCTTCACAGGCTCAGAGTTTTCTAAAACACAAGAGATTAATTCTGACATAGTTTTTATGTTTTACATAAGGGTGTAAGGTACCACATGAAACAAACTCAAACTCTGAGCCCAGTGTGCAGAAGCTCAGAACTGTTTCAGTTTCCCAGAACCCGTGTTTCTTCATTAAATGACAGCAAATTTCCTAAAATGAAATGAACACTTATTTTATACCATTTTTTTTTTGTGGCCGTGGTTATCAGCTGATGTCAAAAAGTTTCAAATGTTAGTGTTTGACGGATATGGTTGATACCTTTAAATAGATATTAAATAACACATGCATAATTTCTGCAATTAAATTTATATTTATTATAAAAAATATTTCCTAAAATAATTAGACATAAAAAATAATTTGAACTTGATTTTAGAATTTTATAATTTTTTTTTTTTTTTTTTTTTTTTTTTTTTTTTTTTTTACAAATAAAGATGTTAAAATCATGAATCAAAAGAAAGTAAACTCTGTACTCAGTAATCTGGTAAATCTGGGTTTACTGGAAATCATATAATCCGCTAAAGACTAAGTGATGATAATTTCACATGCAGCTCACAGTAAATATAAATATAAATATAAATATAACAGAAAACGGCATATAGCAAACAAAATAAGTTCTAAGAAGATTTTTTCATTACGGTATGAAAATGTTATTCCAAATGTTCTCTGAATGTTTAACACATCCAGCTTTTAAAAATTTAAAGCTTTAAAATGTTTTGTTTTTTCTTGATTGTGTGAACGTTAAAGGAACGTTCAATGTTATCATTTTGCAAATGTTACTTTTTAAACAAGTAGTAACTTTTAAAAAATGTTAGATGAACATCCAACTAAAATGTTTCAGAAAAAAAGCGAATGATGTATAAATAATGTTTTTGTGCTAACTTTTTAAAAAACATTCTTAAAGAACTGACCTTTTTTGAACGAACATTCTTTAAATGTTACTAATATTTGTTCATAACTTTGAGAAAACCTTACCAGAACATGTTCCCTGTTGCATGGGAATAATCTGAAATCAAAGATGTAAAGTTATTGGCAATATATTGCTTAACCACTATACCAAATGTTGTACTAAAAATGTATTTTTTCCCCTTTAAAATCAATTAAAGGGATATTTCACCCAAAAATGATCATTTTGTCTTTATTTGCTCCCCTCAAGTTGATCCTTTCTTCTGAAAGAAGATATTCTGAAGTGTGTTGTTAACCAAACAGCTGATGTTCCCATTGACTTCTATAGTACGGAATTTTTTATTTTTTTTAATTTAGTTTTTCATTATTTGAAAATTCATATTTACATGAATGCATTTGGCAGACGCTTGTATCCATTGCATTCAAACGATACATTTAATCAGTTCATGCATTCACTGAGAATCAAACCTTGGCATGAAATATATGAGATTTAATTAGTTTCTTCATTGATCAGCTGGCACTAGTTTATGCACGACCTACACTAAGAGTGTTATTAAACAATTACTGAACCACAAAATCCAAAACAGACACAGCTTAATGAAAAACAACGTGTTTTATTAGAAACCCCAAACGCAGCGCCAGCACTGCGTGATAAACACAACCCCAAAAACAATTCAACATGTGATCACAGATATTAAATAATAGAGTAAAAAACAATAAGTAGTAGTAAAATCACAATCATACAGCAAACGCTTTTTCCTTTTCAAATCCTTTCTCATGGCAGCAGGACACAAATCAGTTAGTCTGACAGTGAACCTTTCGTCCTCTACAGTAAGTGCATTTTAAAATACAGTAAAGACACAGTAAAGAGTAGTAATCAAGGGCTTGTTTCAAATCTAGAGTGCTTTGTCGCCTACGTAGGCAGCATCCTTCATCCACAATCACAGTTACTGGAAACAAGAACTGAAGCCCAAAATCCAGCCTCAACTTGTGTTCTTAACATTTCTGTTCGTTCGTTTAGCAGAAGCCCTCAAATGAGGAACAGATCAGGTTCTGTTAAAGTTAACAGACGAGTTTCACAGCTGGAGCGTGTGGTTCTTGTTATCAGCGGTGTTAACGGCTCAAACGAAGGTCCACACCTCCAGATCCTGAACGGTGAAGTCGTGATGGAGGCTGAGCGGAGGGTTGCAGAAAGTGCTGCATGAGTAACTGGAGCCGTGATTCAGATCAGCGTCCAGCCACAAGCCAAACGGACCCCTGAACACAAACAAACAACAGAGAACTCACATTTACATTCATGCACTTGGAAGATGCTATTATGCATTGCATTCAAATATTTAATCAGTTCATGCATTCACTGGGAAATTCGACATTGAGCATTCATTTATATTTAGGCATTTAGCAGACTCTTTTATCCAACGCAACTTACAAATGAGGACAACAGAAGCAATCAAAACCAGCAAAAGAGCAATGCTATGACAAGTCTCGGTTAGCGTATACACATATATACTGTATATATATATATACACGCTATATTGCCAGAAGTATTGGGTAGCCCCCTTCTAATGAACAGGTTTGACTACTTTAGTAATTTCTATGAGTACAAATCTTAATGTTAAAGCATATAATGATATTCT
>JAFVLL020008898.1:0-26022 GCA_021397915.2 Tor tambroides
ATCTTTTAATCATATTTGTATATGTCTTGACTCCACAGCCAACAGAGCAATTTTGTCTTTACTGTTCCAATACTTTTGGAGGGCACTGTATATCCTTGTAAATACATGTAAATATTTTCAAAATATATACTGTATGTGTGTGTATTTATATATACATATTAAATATACACAGTACTCACATATATTATGTAAACAAAAACTTTTATTTTGGATGCAAAAATCGGTAGACAGCACTAAAATAAATAAAAGCACATAACTAAAAATATAAAATAAACTAAAATTACGATGATGTATAAAAATAAAATCTAATTAAATAATAATTAAAAAAAAATAGTAAATAATACTAATAAATAATAGTATATAAATAATACTAAATTAACGCTGCTAGAAATCAACCAATTACAAAAAATGGTAAAAATGTAGATGCTTTTAGTTAACATCCCAGATTTTCACTCTAGACCACGAAGAACCACAACAGAGCGGCTTTTGTTTGCTTTGATCACGGCACATCAAGGTTACCAGCCTCCACCGCTCTGCCTCACACTGACACAATCAGAGAAAAATCAGTGCTGTAAGCAGTTGGTAACAGTAAATTTATGGCTGATAAAGCAGACGGCTTCTTTCAGCTGCAGTGATGTTATGAGTGACAGACAACTTAATGAAAGGGCCATTGTCTTACCCAAAGCCTAAGTAATCACACTTAGAAAAACAGGGCTGGAGGAATGTACAAGGAGGAGAGGACGTGTAGGATGTGTTTGGAGGAATTTAAGTGTGTGTGTGTCTGTGTTTATATAGATCAAACATAAGCAGGATGATGAGAAGAGACAGCTCTGTTCTCTCAGAGATCAGCTCAGACCTGCTCTGCAGCCCGAATTCAAAGAGGTAAAGAATGACACTCTGTTTGCACCTCGTTCCCGCTCCACTGGCACACGCATTTTTCCTGCTTTGGAATTCGCACAAATTTCTCGTGCATGCTTTCACCTATTACACTCCCAGCTGTTCAGTTTACAAATTCTAAACAGGTTTTTCGAACACTTCCTTTGTATATGATCTTGCTTTGTATGGTTTAGTTTAACTGAAGGCTTATATGTATAGTGGAGACTGGGGCAAGTTGTCACAGTCTAGTACAATAAACTGCAGCTTTGTGTTCAGTTGTGTATTGTATAAGACTGCTATGCTCTATGTTTTCCCACTCTCAGAGTTCACCCACCACTATTGATTTACTCCAGGAAAATCAATAACATTTTATGTTGCAGGGCATGGCGGCGGTATATATTATTTGTCAGGGTAATAAATAGACAGGGTCTTAAGAAGAAATTTGTTAGTTCTGTTCAAGTATTTAATGGGATTATGGTGGAGGGGGATCAATGTATATTTGTTACTGTCAATCATCTTCTACAATAATTAAGAATATAAAATTGTCTGGAATGACGGTGAAGAGCAGCTATTAATATAATTGTTTTTCTAAATGCTTCACTGACAAAATAGCAGTCCAGAAGAGTAAGTCGAGAAATTTTGTTTTTATCAAGCTGCTGTAATTAACCATAAACACTTGCATGTGAACTGTCACCTCATGTTCCCCACTGTAGAAGAATGTACCATGTGAAATTATCACTAAGAATGTAGCTTTTGCTGCAAAATTTGTGTTTTTGTTTTCTGAAAGCTGTTGATATTTGGAATATTTCAGGTTAAACATATGTTAAGCTGGCAACAGCATGTTGTTGACTTTTACACTACTATCTTTGTACATTTGCCCTGTAGATGTCCATTGTAATGATAGAAATATATTTAAATTCTAATTTTTTAAAACTCTGTATTTTTATTTATTTATTTTTTTACAAAATTTCAGGTATAATTTGAAATTATGTCCTGTTAATATCATTTAACCTGAAATATTCCCTTTTTTAATTTAATTTAAACTCACTGCATGAGTGACATTCATCTTTTTTTGCATTTCCTGCATGTATCGACTCTTCATCATAAGTGTTAGCGGGTACTTCCTCTTATTGTTAGCACCTCTCTGCATGAATGATGTGAAGTTTGTGTGACTTTCTCCTCAGCTTGAGTAGTTTAGACTTTAAGTTCAGCAAGTTCAGCTAAAAATGTAACTTCAGTCATCATTTAATCCAGTCTAAGCCTGTATGACTTTCTTTTTTCCATGAAACGCAAAAGAATATATTTCACACAATGTTCACACTACTCTTTTCCATAGAATAAAAGTGAACTGTGACCTATCACATCTAGTTATATGGACTGATTTTATGGTACTTTTATGTTGCTTCTTTGTCATTTTTGGAGCTGAAACCCCCTGGTTTCCATCAACGTTCATTCTGTGAAAATGAGCAGAGGGAACATTTGTGTTCCCAAGAACAAAAAAGAAATAAAAGGATACAAGAACTATCCCTTTCAGCTGTTTTGTGCAATATCCCATGCATAGAGGCAATGAAAATCAACAAAGCTTTTTGAGCACCACATATAAACAAACCATAACATTCCCCATTATGTTTCTGTTGTGCAGGATTCCCTAAGCAGACAGACTGTGTACAGCATGCATCAGCTTCAAGGCAACAAGCAATATGGCACAGAGAAATCGGGCTACCTCTACAAGAGGAGTGATGGGTAAATGAATTAATGATGTAGCAAATGGTTGTGATATTATCAAAGTTCTGTTCCCGGATCCTGCATTCTTCAAACATGAAGTATAATCCACTCGTTCATTAAGATTTCCCTGATAAATCGTTTCGGAAGTGCTCTGGTAGCCCTTCGTTTCAAATTATTCATGTGCTGTAGGACACGCTGTGCTGGGAGTTCCACACGTATCTGTCTCTGCATTCACTATGTAGCTTTGTGTTGATTGAGGAGAATGTGATGTGGATGCTGTGCTGTAATCTCATTTCTCTGATAGGTTGAGGAAGATGTGGCAGAAGAGGAAATGTACCGTGCAGAACTGCTATCTTACCATCGCTCATGGAACTGTGAGTACTCACATCGCTCTTGGTAAATCCAGCAGCAAGCATTTTTTTTCTGCTGGTTTCTGTGAGAAAATGTGAATGCATCCTAGACAAATGTTCAGTTCTACAGTAAAACATGGTATAACCTTAGTAAAGCACTCTTCAGGTTTTTAGTTTACCAAATAGCAGATTTTCTCAGAAATGTCTGTAAGGTCTATGCAGGCCAATTAGGAAATTTTTGTTATCAAAATCATGCATATATCAAACAATGCACCTTGTGTTGTATTGTATGAATCTGACATTTTTAATTTTTATTTATTAATTATTTATATAATTATTTTACATTTCATGCTTCCATGATGTTTAGTTACATACATTTTCAATGACTGTAACCAATGCTGATACTCAATACAAATGAGATGTAAATTAAAATATGTTATGTTAGTGATGATGTGCTATCCTTTCGTTGCAGCCTAATAAATCACCAGCTAAACTGAATCTCCTCACCTGCCAAGTCAAACCAAGCCTGGAAGACAAGAAATGCTTTGACCTCATCTCACGTGAGTTATGCATGTACTCTCTGGGCATTCCTCAACCAAGAGCTCAGTCCCATGTGATATAATAGAAAATAAACCCCATCAAAGGTAGATTTCAGGATCCTCATGTCAAGCTGAAGCGTACCAGCCTCAGGCTATTTTTGGTGAAGAGAACTGCTTAATTGTATCTGCATGCATCCATGCATTATTCTAGCCTCAGGTCTCTAGTGTCATTATTATGTTATGTAACAATAATGACATATTTTGCGATACAATACTGGAGTCCTTGAACTAAAGGCAGGTTGTTCTGAAAACAGAGGACAAATAGTTTGTTCTTTCCTGCCACTTGTATTTTAACAAAAGTCGTCAAACCTGTTCTATCTCTCCTGATTGTTTGCTGATTACACGTTAGCTGGTGCCAGCTGAGGATGAATTGTGAATTTGCAAGGAATAATGAGGGTTGTTGTTTTTTTTTAGATAATCGCACTTACCATTTTCTGGCTGATGATGAATCTGATTGTGTGGCGTAAGTATTTCTATTGTTTATTCACAGCAATTAATGTTATTCAAATGGCCCTATTTGGTGTGTTGATATTTCAACCTTAGAGAACCTACTCAAGCATTTCTATACCTGGATGAGTCATTTTAACATAATTATGCATGAATCCAAGCAATAAAATCAACGCAAACTATGCTACGGTTCATGCTACGGTTATCTATAACTATGCACAAAATGTGTCTTGAATTAATACAGAGATATTTTAAATAATGCATTTCTGTATTTCCTGTTGAAATAGGAAGTCTGAGTAGGAAATATCGGTATCACTTTATATTAGGTGGCCTTAACTACTATGTGCTTACATCAAAAAATAAGTACAATGTACTTATTGTGGTCATATTGTATTCCAAAACACTTTTGCTGCTATTGAGGTGGGATACGGGTAAGATTAGGGACAGGTTTGGTGGTATGGGTAGGTTTAAGGGTGGGTTAAGGTGTAAGGGATGAGTCAACAGTGTAATTATAAATGTAAGTACAGAAATTAATTACAGCTGTAACTACATATAGGTATTTTTACCAATATAAGTACAATGTAAAAACATGTATGTACACAATATGTGCACTGTATCAAATTATTAATTTAAATGTAAGTACGTAGTAGTTAAGGCCACCTAATATAAAGTGGGACCGAAATATCAAAGCTTGTTGCTTTTTATTTGAATTTTCAACAGGGTTTAGTTTACGTCCCCGTTGTGAACTATGATTTGATACTTTCTAGTTGAATGCAAGGGATGGGGCATTCTGATTCTCGAGAGCGTCTGATTGGACATAAACCGATTTTTTGGACATAAACAATACATTTTGAAAGTGTACACCGTTCAAAAGTCTGGGGTCAGTTTTTTTATAGGCATTAATGCTTTTATTCAACAAGGACACATTAGATTAATCAAAAGTGGAAGACTTTTACATTGTTAAAAAATAAATCTATTTGAAATAAATCCAAATAAATTGTATAAATAAATGTTTATAAAATTACAATTACATTTATTAGAAGAATATTATAGAAGAAATAATTATTATAGAAGCAATAAATTACAGCTATTATAGAAAAAATAAATGCAAATAAATAAAGGTTTCCTGAGCAACAGATCAGCATATCAGGAAGATTTCTGAACGATCATGTGAAAACCGAAGTAATGGCTGCTAAAAATTCAGCTTTGCATCGCATGAATAAATTACTTTTAAACATAGGCTTATATTAAAATAGAAAACATTCTAAATTGAATTTTTTTTCACAGTATTACTGTTTTACTGTGTTTTTGATCAAATAAACAGCCTTGGTGAGCACAAGAGACCTCTTTTAATAAGAATATAAAATTATACCAAACCTCCCAGATTTTGCACGCTTGTGTATATCTGCTAAAAGTGAGTTTTATCAACGCTTGCATAAAAATGATCTCAAAGCTAATAGTCATTCTGATTTCATGGGCTCTTTAAAGAGAAATGCTTTTGCTCTGCCAGACACTGATCTGTCTGAGTCTCAGTCCACCCATGTGACTGTCAGATGAGAATGTGTGGACGGCGTTAGATAGCAAAGAGCTTGTATAATTTTCAGCGCGCACACACCTCTCCCAATTTGACCTTTCCATCTTGACAAAGTAACAGAGCCTCCTTTCTTGGAGAGAAAGACAAATATGTAACATTTCTTCCTCTGATGTGGCTGTCTGTACAATGATTGAAGTGCTTCCCATGTCAGATCACAGCCCAGGCCTCCATCTTCAGCTGAATGTCAGAGTTGAAGAGGAGCGAGTGAAGAGATTATTGATAGTCACATTATACCGCACCTTTTTACAAATGAATCCAAGAGAGCTTATTCACTGAATAGAATTGCACAAAGCTTTGCACTGTTTACAAAAATTCCCTGAGCTGTGACCGAAGGCATCTTCTCATTAACTGCTGATGAACTCTGATGTAACCTCTTAGAGCAGGATCATTATTAGTCACAAATGACTTTTTTATGCATGGTGCCATCTGGGAATACTGATGTAATTTTGATCTGAAGGTTCTTGTCGCCCTCTAATGGTTATATTTATTTTTGCTCCTTACTAAAAATATCAGGTGGATATCAGTGCTAACAAACAGCAAGCAGGAAGCTCTAAATGTGGCTTTGGATGAGAGGAGGCAAAGTGGGGAGAACAGCGTTGAGGATCTGACTCGAGCCATCACTGAGGATATTCGCCGCCTGCCTGGAAACAACGTTTGCTGCGACTGTGGGGCCCCAGGTGCAAAAATAAAGTGTTTACAGTAACACAAATGTTTTTTTGAAATATCTAGAAGTCTTGTGTAAATACCATGCTACATGAATATGCTATTAGTTCAGTACCAGGGCAGCAAACAATATAGGTAGAATCTAAATGTTCAGGATAGCTGTTGATCAATATGCATTTTTTAATTACCAATGCTTAAAATTTTCGGTTCCCCCAAGCTTGAATATTTTGTTACACTGTTACAATGGTTATAACATTCTGAGTCATTAATAGTTTTGGTCTGCTGTTCCAGAAGACTGTAAAAATGAAATGTAGCGAATGTTAAAAATTTTAGCCACAAAAATCTAAAGTGCAATTCTCACAGACAGTGTTTATATGATAGAGTTCTTAATATTTATTTTAACAGCACAGTTGGAATAAAACACGTTTAGAAACGGAAACTAAGCAGTTTAAGCAAACAGCTGCTTTGGAAATGGGCCCCATCTAGCATCCTGGGCTGGTCCTCTGTTCATGCAGTTTTTTCCAATGCCTGTGCATAAATCATGGTTAATTAAATTAGAATCTAGTGAGTGAACATGAGCGAACGGCCTGCAGGATTTATAAGCACGTTTCCTCTAAGAAATGCTGATGATTTGGCTGGAGAGTTCAGATTTTCCTCGGCTGCACCTTTTGTCTCCTTTGCAAAAAAGCATGAGTATGTGTCATTGAATATTACTGGAGCACTTTTACACTGGGTCAGTGTTATTATAGTAATTATTAATATTTAGAATTACCTTTTATATTTATATTTTCAGTTTTCGTTTTGATTTAAGTTTAAGTTTTAGTGTTTTAGTAGTTTAGTAATTATGTGCTTTTGTAATTTTTATTAGTTTTTATTAGTTCCATTTAGATTTAATATATATATATTTATTTCAGTTTTAGTACTTAAACTTTTATTTCATTATAAACAAATTTATTAGTTAGCTGCTAAGTCAACATTTTTTAAAACTATTTTTAGCTTTAGTTAACAATAATATCTGACCTTACAGTATTTTTTATGAGGTTAGTAGTTACCAGTTACTATTAGTTAGTGGTTGTAAGATATTGAAACATTATATCTTACATTGAAACACATTGTTTCAATATCTTATATTGAACTTTTTTTTTTTTTTACATACTATATTTGGACTGTGTAAACATGAGGAATGTAAAATGGCTAATGTTGTCGATCAGGTTGTATTTTTTGTTAATAAGCCTTCATTTACCCCAGTTTCTGACTGTTGAGCGGCTGATAATGTGTTTTCCTTACATTCTTTCCTTTCAGATCCAACTTGGATATCTATAAACCTGGGAATCCTGACGTGTATTGAGTGCTCAGGGATCCATCGGGAAATGGGTGTACATTATTCACGTATTCAGTCACTTTCTCTAGACAAACTAGGCACTTCAGAATTGCTGGTAAGGATTTACACTTCTCGACAGATGAGGAAAATTAATTTGTGCACTGTTTACTGTAGCAGGTTGGCATCTTTAATGCGTTCATGTATAGAGACAGAGTTTTCACTGTATGACAATATCAGCAGTTTCTTATGATCTTTACCACCACCTGCAGATTTATGGCTCTTTCTCTCTCTTTTACTCCTTAGTTGGCAAGAAACGTGGGGAATTCAGGTTTTAATGAAATTGTGGAGGCCAATCTTCCCAGTCCCTCTGTGAAGCCGTCAGCAGAGAGTGACATGTGAGTGATGAGCAGCCCTGTAATTGCTCTTCAAATGGCAGCCAAATGGTTTTAGCTCTTGGAGTCTCTGTGTCCCCATAGCACCCGGTGTCTTTAGCATTTCCCATAGTATTCGTACCACTCAATTCCCTCTCAATCATGATTTTTTTCCCCCGCAAAAGAGCACTCTTCGTGACTGGGCCGGCTGTAACCTCTCTGTACACAATTAACCTGTCTGCAGATGGTGCAAAGCTTTTAAATTTGTTTTAAATTGATCATTCATGAAAGAAATTTGAGAGCTGAGGAACATCCAAATTACTTTAACCTTCCAACTGAACAGTTTGATTTACCCCGCTGTCACGATCAATGGAAGGATGTATGGTAGTTCACACTACATTCATATTCAATAGCATAACTTCTTTAGGGATGTTATATAAGAGGAAATGTTTTATTCACTCCATTATTTGTTTATTCCGGATTCTCAGTCTACCATCACCGCCTGACTCCAACACCCTGTTGGTTAACTACAGCCATTTGGACTGTATGGAAAATATTGTTTTAGTGGGATTAAACATGGAAATTAAGATTTTCTTTCTTTTGATATCAACACCATATTTTTAATAACCATTAGTCCAGTCTTCAGTGTCACATGATGCTTCAATCATTATAAAATATATATATATATATATATATATATATATATAATATATTTAATGTATAATATATAATATGCTGATTTGGTGTTCAAGAAGCATTTCTTAGAGTTATCAATGCTGAAAACAGTCAAAAGTACAGCATTTATTTGAAATAGATATCTTTTGTGACATTATAAAAGTCTGTACTGTAACTTTAACTGTAAACAACTTAATGGGTCCTTATGGAATGCAAGTATTAATTTCTTTCATGAAAAAAATCTTACTGGCCCCAAACCTTTGAACAGTAGATGTGATAATAATAGGTACAGCAGCAAAATAGCCTGTGCAGTTTTAAGAGTCAGAGAGAAGGTGAAAATGGTCATGTAAAACTAAATAACAGCTGTTTTTTGTGCAAGAATCTTTGGATTTTTGATTAACATAACTGAGTTGACTTCAGGCGTACTCTTAAATTGTGGCCCCTTTAAGAGCTCTCACAGCCGTTATCTGCTGGTGTCTGTCTCAGGGCTCAGAGTTGGATTTTTTCCTAATGGCAGTCTCTGTAGTGTTTCAGTCCACATCTGCCCAACATGGTACCCTGAAAAGTGAGGCGAGTTGCGCTAATGAGAACTCCAGTTATGTTGTTTCTTACCATCTGTGGCTTGTAATGCGCTAGTAGACATGGCAGAGATGTTAATTTTTACAATTTCATTGGATGAAAAACAAAAACACATTTTTTTTTATTGGACATCTGTTAATTCCAACTGCCATTGTTGATAACCAATAAAAGGCAGTGTATTAAAATAGTTAGTGTTATTTTCAGGGTCATACGTAAGGACTTCATACTCTCAAAGTATATGGAGTGGCAGTTTACACAGCGTAGCGGCGGCTCACCGGAAACAAAACGCAAATATCTGCAGGACGCTGTGCACAGTCGGGATGTCTTCAGCCTCTTACAGCTATACGCTGAGAGAATGGACTTCAGTCTGCCACTGCCATGTCCCCTACAGGTCAGCAGACATAAATTTCCTGCTTAAAAAGATAGTCCACCTAACAATGAACTGTACCCAATATCGTTCCAAACCTGTATGACTTACTTTCTTCTATGGAACTCAAAAGGTATTGTTTCCATTGACTTCCACTGTATTTTGTCCATACAGTGGAAGTCAATGGCCACCCAAACTGTTTTATTAACTAACATTCTTCAAAATATCTTCTTTTACGTTCCTAAGAAGAAAGAAAGTCATACAGGGTTGGAACGACATGAGAGTGAGTAAATGAAATACTATCCCTTACATGAGGACAGTACATGAATATTTTACCTACTTGTAGATCTTGGCTCGTCCCTTTTTATTACCTTAAAGGGATAGTTCACCCAAAAATTAAAATTCTGTCATTAATTACTCACCCTCATGCCGTTCCAAAACTATAAGACCTTTGTTCATCTTCGGAACACAAATTAAGATATTTTTGATGAAATCCGAGAGCTTTCTGACTCTCAATATAGAGCAATGCAACTGAAATGTTCCCAGGCCCAGAAATGTAGTAAGGACATCTTTAAAATAGTCTATGTGACAACAGTGGTTCAACCGTAATTTTATGAAGCTACGAGAATATTTTTTGTACAAAAATAACGACTTTACTCAACAATTCTTCTCCTCCTCCCTTGCATTGCTCTCTATGGAGGGTCAGAAAGCTCTAGAATTTCATCAAAAATATCTTAATTTGTGTTCCGAAGATGAACGAAGGTCTTACGGGATTGGAACGACAATGAGCGTGAGTAATTAATGACAGCATTTTCATTTTTGGGTGAACTAACCCTTTTATTGCATGTTTTGACAGGAAAAGGGGGAAACTTCACTACACTTAGCCGTCCTGTTGTCTGACAGGACTTCACTTCATGTGGCTGACTTCCTGTTCCACAACTGGTCAGTTAGAAAAAAGTGTCATTGTTATTCTTAAAGTGGCCTTAAGCAGATTCACATATGGATTATCTTCAACATAACTGTCTTTTCTTCTTGTTTCCTGTTTCAGTAATAATCTGGATGCTCAGACTGTGAAGGGGAACACTGCTTTGCATTACTGCTGTCAGCACAATAAAACCGAGTGCCTTAAACTTCTGCTCAGAGCCAAGGCCAACACACATATCAGTGAGTACTCTAAAACCACAATGGCATTTTTGCTTTGAGCTGTTTCATGCTTGATAATGTGTTTATTTGTCCAGTTTTTAAGTTGTCTCAGTTAATAGGAGAAGGTTTTTAACATCAAAAATATTACACACTTCAGCTTCAATATTAATTGATGCTATATAGGGTTTTGTCAGCATCTTATCAGTCATTGTTAAAGGAAGGAGGCTCGTCATGTTCTTCTGATGGCTGGTTTGGCTTATTCGTCAGGAGTTGATTACAGAGCAGGATGATCATTGTGCTGATGATAATTGCTGTTCTGTGTTAGAGAATGATAACGGAGAGACAGGGCTGGACATGGCTCGCAGACTGAAGCACACGCTGTGTGAGGAGCTGGTGAGTCAAAGAGCTTTTCAGCGGTAACTTGTTGACGCAAGTCTTTATTACTAGGATATTCATGTGGGTGTGTATATTTCACTTTTATTGAACCAAGTGTTCAAAAGTGCTGTACAATTCAGCTACATCAAGGTTATGGTCTTTTCAATAAGCGGGGTTTCCACACCTTTTGGCAAATGTATTTCTATAGCTTTTCAGACGTTTGTGATTGATGGATGAGGATTTCTTTTCAAATCATTCACAAGGTGATTACTGAAAAGAGTATATTTAGTCGATAAATGTTTTAAATTTTTTTATAGAGATTTTAATATTTTCATGACATTTCCATGCCTGGGAATCACAATGTGAAGTAATATATTTTATAATATAACTAGCTATAATTAGTATAGCTAGAAAAATGTATTTTTAAACCATACACTACCATTCAAAACGTGTCTAGTAGATTTTTAATGTTTTTGGAAATCTCCTCAAGCTCATCAAGGCTGCATTCATTAGATCAAAAATACAGTAAAAAAACAATAATATTGTAAAATATAAATACAATTTAAAAAGACTGCTTTCTATGTTAATATATTTTAAAATATTATTTATTTCTTTGATGGCAACACTGAATTTTCAGTAGTCTTTAGTGTCACATGGTCCTTCAGAAATCATTCTAATATGCTGAATTGATGCTGAAGAAACATTTATTATTTTTATCAGTGTTGAAAATAGTTGTTCTTGTTTTTTTTCAGGATTCTTTGATGAATAGAAAGTAACAAAACAGCATTTATTTAAAATAGAAATCATCTGTTACATTTTAAATGTCTATATTGTCAATTTTTTTATTTAATGTATCCTTGCTGAATAAAAGTATTCTTTCTTTCTTTAGAAAAAAGCCATCTCTGACCACAGTAGTGTAGTGTACATAATATCATTTTTCAAAATATGTTTTTGTAGATGTACTCTAAAATATTTCATAGGCTGATTTGAGCATTCATTGAGTATCGCATTTAAATCTCAACTTTTTTTTTTTTTTTTGGCCTACAGACATTTGTGCACTAATAAGAGTAATTGTATAAACTTAAGTATCCAAGCAGTATTACTACATACAGATGAAAAATACCCCAGCAATTTAAAAATATATTATCCAATAATTACAAACACCTAGAAAAGTCATGCATGGAATTGGTCAATTGGTGACTGATCCACATTTCAAAGTAATGATGTGTCATGTTCAGATCCACCAATCACAGAACAACCAGTTCAACATGCACGTGCATGTGGAATATGAGTGGAGACTCCGGCAAGATGACCTTTATGAGAGTGACGATGACCTAGATGACAAGGTATCAACATAAGAAGACTACATCAACAATAACTTAATAGAATAGACTTGCATAAAGTGCTAATAAAGCATAGTACATAAGACATTATTTTTGTGTATTATGCAATTCATTGTCCAATGTGTAACAGTGATATTCCATATTTGTAGATGGGCCCAGTGAAAAAGGAACGCTTAGGACGGCCTTTCAGCTTGTATCACAGTAGCTCTGCCTCTCACAGTGGAGGAGGAAGTAGCGGAGGGGGGTTGTTCAATGTGGGCCGAAGGCTGGCAATGGCCCGGGGAGAAAACCGGAGGGAGGTGTACGCCAGTCCCAACTCTCAGACACGCAGCCTTGACAGTCCCCCTCCGCCACCCCCTTCATCGCCCGCACCACCACTGCCACCGCGAGTGAGAGGTGAGAAACTTCTTCTTTTCTCTGTACTTCTCTTCTCTTCTCCAGTCTTGTTTATTCTCCTCATGTCCTTTCCAGCACCAAACATCCCCCCTCCTCCCCCTCCTATGAGCTCACCTGATGGCTGGACGTCCCATGAAGTGAGCAGCAGTAAGAAACGAACCCCTCCTCCCCCTCTTATCATCCGACACAAGCGCACCTATTCTGAGCCCGCCCCTCAGATGCCCCCCAGCCCCCACTCTACACGGCAGGGACCAACAGGTATGTGATAAACCTGGAATGAAGCATGTGAGATGGTGAAAAGCCTGCATGCATAATTTGTTGTCATGTTTACAAGCTATATGTAAATATGTTTTCATACTTTCTTGTGTACAGATTATGCAGTACCTGCAGGTCCCAGAAGCTTCGGTGGTCCAGACTCACCTTTCCAGAAGTGTGTGTAAGTGCTTTTTGGAGCCACAAATGCTGACCTCTCACAGTATGTTTTACATTAAAAGCATTAGCAGGCAAATAATCATTTAGCCAATTAAAGGTACTTAAGAAACTGCCAAATGTGAGTAAAAATTGGCTTTGGCAAGTGAAGGAACAGAATTACTTATTTGGCTGGGAAAATGGAAAATGCAACTATTAAACATAAATAATAATTATTAATGTTAAAATATATACAATACCGTTGAAAAGTTTGGGGTATGTAGGATTTTTAAAAATGTTTTAAAAGATTTCATTTGATTACAAATACAGTAATACAGTAATGTTGTGATATGTTATTACAACTTAAAAATTACTACTTTGTTTTTTAATTGAATATATATTTAAAAGTAATTTATTCCTGTGATGGTAAAGCTGAATTTTCAGCACCATTACTCCAGTCTTCAGTGCCACATGATCCTTCAGAACTCATTTTAATATGTTGATTTATTATCAGTGTTGAAATTGTTGTGCTGCTTAATATTTTTTTGGAACCTGTGATAATTTTTTGATTCTTTGATGAATAAAAATGTAAAAAAGAATTCATTTAATCTATTTATTCAAAACAGAAATCTTTTCTAACAATGTAAGTCTTAGCTATCACTTTTTATCCATTTAACACATCCTTGCTGAATAAAAGTATTAATTTCTTAAAAAAAAGAAAAAACATTTACTGACCCCAAACTTTTGAATAGTAGTGTATTGTAACACAAAATTTTGAATAAATTTTGAATAAACACTGTTCTTTTTAATTTTTCATTTATCAAAGAATCCTGAAAAAAGTATCACCGGTCCCAAAAAATAGTAAGCAGCACAACTGTTTTCCAACATTGTTTGTAAAACAGCATATTAGAATGATTTCAGAAGGATCACGTGACACTGGAGTCATGATGCTGAAAATTCAGCTTTGCTTCACAGGAATAAATTATATTTTAAAGTATATTAAAATAGAAAGCTGTTATTTTAAATTGCAATAATATTTCACTGATATTTTTGATCAAATGGATACAGCCTTGATGAGCATAAGAAACTTCTTTAAAAAACATTAAAAATCTTACTGATCCCAAACCGAATATATATAATATATATATATATATATATATATATATATATATATACTGCCATTCAAAAGGGATGTTTATATATAATACAGTACAATGCAATACAATATATTGTGTCGTTAGTGACACATACTGATTGTAAGATTTTCTACTTCAGCTCAGGTTCCCCCAAATACACCACATCCACTCTCAACTCCTTATCTGAGCTACCAGAACGAGGTAATTCTTTAACTGTCCGGTTATCTTTCCACTATATTGTTTCCAGTTAAGTTGCTTTGCTTATCACGACTCATGGTTTTGGTTACAATGTTTTGTGGCTGTAATCTCTCTCAGCAGGCTTTCGAGCAGATGGGGAGAGCAGCTCATCTCACTTTCTGTACCAAACCCCACAGCCCATCAGCAGCGGCGGACGGCACGCCCTGGCCCTGTCCCCCACCTCCCCGCGCTCCTTCAGCCTGGAGGCTAACGGCAGCTCCTCTTCCTCCTGCTACACTGCTCCTCACCCACTCCCCAGAAAAACTCTGGTGAGAACGGAAATCATGAGCAATGCATGAACTGCAAAGATGAATATCATATTGCTTACACTTTGTTCTTTCATAGCTCAGGAGTTTAAATGTTCTCGGATATTTCTTCTGAAGGAGAAATAAAAATATATCTACTTCACTTGGGTCTTTGAAGAAAGCAGGAACATTAAGAAAAAATCTCATTTACAGTAATAATTATTTAATTTGGGTCAGTACATTTTTTAATGTTGTTGTCATAGACTCTTATGCTCACCAAGGCTGCATTTATTTGATCAAAAATACAGTAACGTGTTACAGTGTTTTATTGTTTTCTAAGCTGAATTATCAGTACCCGTTACTCCAGTCTTTAGTGTCACGTGATCCTTTAGAACTCATTGTTTGTTTTGCTTCTAACTTCACCTTTCCCAGCTGTTTTCCATCAATCAATCTACCAGCACCAAACCAGCTTAAACCGGTCTGTATCCACATGGGAATTAATGCTGGTCTGAGCTGGAGGAATGTTATTTTATTTTGTTTGTCTTTGGCTGTTGGAAAGACATAGAGTGATGCAGGCATTCCTTGACATGTTCCTCATACCAAAAAATCTATATTAGTTAGAAGCCACATGATACAGTTTTTACAACTTCTTGTTTTTGTTTTTGTGTTCAGATGAAGTCGAAGCTGAAGCGTGTTAAAGCCATGTATGACTGTGTGGCGGATCATCACGATGAACTCACCTTCAGTGAGGGTGAGGTTCTAGTGGTACTCGGAGAGGAGGATACTGATTGGTGGGTGAGTATTAGAATTAAAGAACAATTCATTTGAGATAAATTTTAAAGAGAGATTGAGATATATGAAACTAGAAAATTCATGTCCTGGGACGATGGTCAATTGTATATTAGCCATTATATGTGACCCTGGACCACAAAACCAGTCTTAAATTGCACTTTATTATTTACATTTAGCAGACGCTTTTATCCAAAGCAACTTACAGTGCATTCAGGCTATACATTTTTTATCATTATGTGTTTTCCCTGGGAAGGGAACCCACAATCTTTTGTCCTGCTAACGCAATGCTCTACCACTGAGCCACAGGAATCATCTTTCAGATGATGTATCAGATGTATCAGAATGATGAGATTGACCAAACAGTTTCAAGCCATGTAAAGGTAGAATTGTTACGTCATGACATCAGTTTCAAGGCCAAGCTGGACAGCTAATTTGCCATGGGTCCCTTTGGGAATGTCAGATCTATTTTTAGTATTTGATGTATAAGGAAAAAAAGCTGTGTGGGTAAAATTATTATTAGAAACTTTACCGTTTTGTACATAAATTACATTGTTATACCGCAGAAGTTTTAAAAGCGTTCTGTGCGTTTTAAATGTAAGTTGCTACAGAAGAATCAGTGTTATTTTAGCATTATATACTACTATAGTATTTATTAATATTTTGAATTTTATGTTTTTAGTTTTCATTTTAATTTTAGCTTGTTTGTGATTTTGTTTTGTTGTAATTTTAATACTTCATCTTTTGAATTTATTTCAGATTATTTTTTATATATATTATATTTTAATTATTTACATTTTTATAAGCTTTATTTCAATTACTGAAAAAGATCAAATTTTCAAAACAATCTATGTTTTATGTTTTTGTTTAAACAGGGGTTTTAAAATTCACTTGAGTGACTTTTTAATTCATGCTGTTGAACATATATCTAAATGTCTCCAGTTTACTATTTTTTACTCTTAAATTCAAAACCATTATTTAAAAAAAGGGAAAATCCTGAGGGAATCCATGGCATAAAATGCTTATTCTCTTGTGCTTCTTTGTTTTACATGCCACTAAATTTAGTACATTTTTTATTTCACTCTTTATTTTCAATTGCTTTTGGCTCTTTGAAGTATCATTGGCATAAATTGACTCACATTCCTTGTTACGGTTAAAGATGGTTTTGATGAGGAAGCTGCAGGGTTCTTGTTAGCCTTTGACAGACTCATGCTGTCTGTGCAGATGAATCCTATGATCCCATGGGAGCAGATGGAACTGATCAGAGCAAAGCTCTCAGGGTCCATGTTTTATTCTGCTCTGCCTCCATATCTGAGTCAGAGAGCCGCCCATACGTCTCCAGTGGGCTTGTCTAATATCCTGCAGATTCTTCTACAGGAGAAATAGCCTCTGGATGGCCCATCAAAAGAATAAATTTCGTGTAGATTCACAGAGAAAACCTTGGTATGCAGGAAAGAGCTTTCAAATTGAAATGGATCCCGATTTGCATCTTAGTTTAAACATCCTCACACGTCCCACATCTTTTGTGTTCGCATCATTGCCCTTGTTCATAACATTACTTCCTTTATTATTTCTGCCCCTTCATTTAATTGAATTTAACGTCCCTCCTTTTGATGACTTTAACCAGAGCCAGTAATGTTTCCCTTTCAGCACGGCTACATCGAGGGACAGCCAGACAGAACGGGCTTATTTCCAGCATCGTTTGTCTCTATGCTCGCTGAATGAAGCCGGCCAACGGAGCTGAAATCATAGCACGGTCGACTCTACTGCCAAAGCACCCTGGGAAATGAGGGGCTTGAAGTCTACCCACAGAACCGTCGGTAATGAAGAATCAGCATAACAAAGCAGCACTCACAGGCCCGTCTGCAGCGCCAAGAGAGATGGGATATGTGGAACACGTTGTGCTGTGCACAAAACTTCTCATAGTTTGCAGTTGTTCAGGCCCCTCACATACGAGAATCATGCCCTCTGATCCATCCACAGACCAGCCTCTACCAAAATCTACCATCCTAAAAATGCTCCAAAAGCACACAAAGCATGAACTGCATGTCGTGTTACACTGAACTGAACTTAAATGTGTGGAGTCAGAAATGTCAGATCACAGATTTGTATTACAAAAATATAATGCAGAGATTGTGTTGCTATTCAAGGAATGGAGAACAGCTTTAAAGCACAATCCTCTGCGACAGGGTAACTGTTAAAACGTAATTCATTCAGAAAGCAAATCAAGAACATACAAATGAATTATGGATATTGTGTTTGGGTGAATAGCGCAAAAACCTTTTAAAGAAAAAAAAAAATTTTTTTAAACAAGGAATTTTTGCTTTGTGACTTTTTTAAACATTTAAGCACATTTCCCCCCCCCCAAATTTTATCACTTATTTTTTTTAAATTATTGTACTTATTTCCATTACTGTATTAAATACTGTAAACAGGGAAGCAGGGAAAATACTACCATAATGCTGGTATACAAGTATAAATACTATAAAACTTTAATTAGAATGAGATTTTTTCACATTATAGCAACTATTTGGGAAGAAATGTGCTTTAAAATAAACCCAAAATTGAATATATTGAAGTTGTAATAAAACTTTAATGGTCCTAAGACAAGTCTTTTCTTTATGATAAACATTTTTTTAGACGTGTTTGGGAACAGGACATTATAAGATCACCCATTTCTTGTTCTATTACTCCCATAACTTCAGACGAAATAATCACTGAATAAATGGTTAAGTGGTTTATTGAAAACAGACCACAGATTAATCACAGGTTCACACAAAACATCATGAACATAGAAGCCTACAAAGATGTGCACACACCACGCAATTTGGCCATTACAATGGGATCAAACCATCACATTCAGCTGGACAGTCTTTGAACATGTAATAACTCCTTAAAGTGCTTCGAGAGTAGAGAACTACTTGTGGCAAAAGACATTTTTTCAAATCATGTCACCCAGGGAATATTAAATCTGCGGTCACATGTTTAAGAATATGACAAGTAAACAAAACCATAAAAACTCGTTTGGCCACAGTTTTTCTTGACGTTATTGCTCAATATCTTGGACTCCTCCTAAATAATGAAAAATATTACATTTTAATTGGTGAACTGTTTCTCTACTTGCATTAGAGGATCTTATATATACACCATCATGTATTAAAAGTTGAAATTGTGGTTTTAGCTCAGCTTTTTATTTGTTAAAGAACCTAAATGGAAAACTAGGGTATTGTGAGATATTTATGTATTGTGTATCTCATTAAAAATAGGCTTGTATGTTTTTCAGTATTTTTTTATTTATGCAACAATATCAAATATTTTTATTTTTTAATACTGTCCTGGATGCCCTTAAACTGTGACTTTTGAATTCAATTCATTTTTTTTTATTGTTTATGCTTTGGTTCTGTTTCTAAATAGATTGTTAAAACACACTTTCATCTCAGTTTCTTTCTGAATTTTGTCCAAACTATAATTCTTCAATGGTGAGTCTTGATTTGCATGTTCAAAACATCTGTGACTCTTCTCCATGCAAACTCTGTAAACTGTGAAAGCCACTGATTGACAAAAAGCAAAGAATCCAAAGCCAAAATACATTCGAGAACAGAAGTCACAGAAAAAAAGCTTGATAACACTTGGCAACAAACAATGAAATTACAGCTCAAGTTTCAACCTTGTCACAGTCCTTAAAACAGTTCACAATAATGCAAACTAGAAAAGGGGGGAAAAAAACAAAACATCTACCACTAGTAATTTCAACTATCAAAATACAGAAATCAATTGTAATTCAGGGAAAAAGATAATGAATCAAAGATGTATGAAAATACAGCATGTGCTCTATCCAGAACTGGAAATCACAAGACAGGTTGCTGTACGAGTGCCACTGAGAACACTCTAGGGACGGCTTTGGTCTAAAGTTATATAATGATATTAAACATGTAACACAACAACGCTCCCATAGCAAACAACACACTCTCAACTATAATCTAGAATGTGTTTTCACAGCTCTATGTGACAAGTACATATTCCAGCATGTGGTTTGGCTATATTTCAGTATGGTTAAATAACGACAAAACTTTAAGGCTGAAAAAACCTTCAAAAACAACACAGGAAATGTGTGGTGACTTGAACAATGTCAATTTATCCCCCACTTTTCGTGATCCAATCAATTACCAATACATAAAATCAAGCCCAGCCCCCTCTCATCTAATATTCTGTTGCTCTAAAAAAAAAAAAAAAAAAAAAAAAACGTGGGTTGCGAATGCTGCTTAAAGTTGACTTCAAGGCTTTAATGCCCTGAAAACTGCTGATGATCAACATCTTTCTTGCAGTGTGGACAGCTTTGTTGACTATACATCTAGTTTTGTCATGTTGCAAATATGCAGTGCAGACACTGTGTGAGGCTAGTCAGAACAGTTGCAGTAATAAGAAAGAAGTAGCCTATATAAGGAGGCTCAGATCAAGCCGTTTTGCTTACTGTTTTTTATCTTCAAAGTTTCAATGCCTGGAAGGAAGGCAAACTTCCGTCTTTTTCTTCAGGCATGTAGCAAGTAAAATGCTGTGAAAGAACAGGAAAAGTTCACTTGGTCTTAGGACTACAGCTTGATGTCTGTGGGTTTGGTTCAGTGCAGTTCACAGTGGTCAATTAATGGTAGGGTGGATCACAGATCTGCGTCTCTTTGGCTTCCATACAGCTGCTGCACGTCCTGACCCTGCATTCACATGGCTTTGAGCGGTACTGAGTCAATGAAGGCCACAATTACAGGCTCATCTGTACAGTTTGATTTTGCCCTCTTTGCTGAGCCTCTGAATGATCTCAGTCTCGAAATCAGCGTTGTGGACGCCCGTCTTTCGAAAGGCACCAGCGTATCTGTTATACTCCCAATAGTGGTGCCAGTTTCCTTGCTTGTCCGCCCCATATCCAAACACTGACACCTGTTGGGATTGAACATCGTAAGTGAAAATAGTCTGGTGATGCAGAAATTGTTATCTTGACTGTAAATACAAGTACAAACCTCATCACAGAGATGCAGAGCAAATATAATGGCTACTATTCCGGTGGATGGGTACCTTCCATGACGCTCTGTCCATTTGTCGTGTGTGTACTTAAAGAAGGCTGGATTTACAACTATCACCTGGACAGCACACACGGTAGGATGAGTTAGGCTTAACCGATGGATGCATTTATGGATTTACAAGCTTTAGCATGATTAACGCTCACCTTGTCTTTGTCAGCTTCTACACGATTTTTCACTCTCATGTACGTCCTGTTTGGGATATTATACAAACAGTTTTAGCAAAGAGTGAGGAAAACAATTTTAGTGTGATTTTACTTCTAATCCATGTTTGAGAGATTCTGACATACATTTTGATTTCTCCTGTGGAAAGGGCACTGGACAACCACTGCATGTCTTTCAGTTTGAAGGGAAGAAGGACGAGATGGACACCAGGTCTTAGATCGATCGCACTCTCTGGGTACATGAAGTGGTGAGTGGTTCGGTTACCAACATCATCTTCAAAACCCACAGTTACGGCCTTATTCATTCTGTGGGTCATTCCAGTTGAAATGCATTAGTAAAAAACTCCTGCACTTATTGGTTACGTTACATACAGTGAAAGTCAATGGGGTCCAAGGTTGTTTTGGACCCCTTTGACTTTTAGTGTATAGACAAAAAGATATCTTTCAAATATCTATCAAATTATCTTTTTTGTCTAATTTTAATTGATGAATTTTCCAGACATACAAAGATTAGAAAACAAACCTAATAACAACTGAGTGGGAATCTATCAAGGCTCCGTATTTGGACTTCAACAGATTCCCTGAGTTTCCAACAACTGCACACTTCCGGCACTGGTTCTGCTGTGGCATTTCGTTCTCAGTTGGAGGGGAAATGATCTTAAACATCTTCTGGGTGATGTCCTTGATCATTCCATCAGATGCCTGCAAAGACTATACAAAACAACATGATAAATACAACTTATAAAGCTAACCTCCAAATTTCAAGTTTTCACTATCCCAACTATTCCAATCTTGATGTATATGCAGAAAATAGTAGAGGTCTTTGAAATTTTGAAACTTTACCATTTTCAGAATTGATTCCTAGCTTAGTTTTTTTTCCTACATGCGATTGCACTTGTGTGCGTTAGAGACAGTTGTAACCATAACTTAAATAAAAATAAGTAACTTAATAAAAATGCACAAATAAATTTGACATTCAAAGTCAGTAACCTAATTCATTTACAGTGTATGAAAAAAAATGTAGATCAAGAATCGTTTCAGAATTGGATTGTGAGGTGCCTAAAGATCGCAACCCCTCAAATGTACACTTCCAGTTGACTTGCCACATCTCTCCCATGTGTTTTATTAATAAAAGATACTAGAAGTAAATTCATTTTATATATCATTATAAATACTTTGCCTCTAAAGTACCACGCAGTCACACAGTGAGAAAAAAAATGCATCAAGTTGCATAGATAATCATTTTATCATTGCATCGCAGCCCTCTGAATCATAATCAAATCAAATCTTGAGGTGCCAAGAGATTTCACCCCTAGAAAATACTGCCCAACGTTTCTTATGTGCCATGTGAAAACTCAAAACTCTTGGGGCACACCATTGTCAAGCTTATCTGAGTAGGCTCCCATAGCCTGCAAAAGCCTGAAAGCCTTTAATTAGTCTAAATTAAACCTTACTGAAACACATGGCAGGGCCGAAGGGCCTACTTGTGCCCTTGTTCCCTAGGGAGAATTACTTTCTTTGTTTGTTTAAGGAAACCAGATAATGACTGCAGCTCTGGGGATTCACCGCCATTGCATTAATGATGTTTGGCAAACAGATATGATGGTAATAAGTGAACTTGAGAGGGTCTGGAATGAACACAACAGCTGTTGTCTTTCCCTGACGTTTCCATGTGCCAGAAAGGGGAAATGATATCTACAGCTATGATGATACGACTTTAGAGGCATGCCTGAGAATCCCAAGAGCTATTCTGTCTCTTTGAGAGGCCTATGGCTGTCTAGAGACTAGCAAATGAATCTAGGAACAAATCCAACATTAACTGTCCAACTCATTGCAGAAATTGGAAAACTAAATGTACATAAATCTACATTAGTGGTGTTCTGAAATCAAACTTAAATTCATGTCCCAGTCACATGTTCTTGGTTAAATCTACTTACACTCTCAGAAAAAACGTAAAAAAAAAAGAGTCAAGTTTATTTTACATTTTTACATTAACAATGTACAGACACAAGAGGCATGATTTATAGCATGAACCAATCACAGCCGATCATAACCAGTCATATCCAAATGGAGCGGCTCCCTTATCTCATGTGACTTTTCCCCATTCTGTCTCAGTTACTCCTCACTAAACCCACCGCACGCTTTAGGGGGTCTGTTAAAACTCAGTGTGCTCAGGGGAGGCAAGACAGACAAAGACTCCCACTGTACCTTTACCCTTAGTGATTAATACACTTTTTAATGTCATATTTTGTAATATTGGTGTGAAAATGAATTTTTTCTCATTCAATTTTTTGAGGTATATATGTGACCCTGGACCTCAAAACCAGTCTTATGTTGCACAAGTATATTTGTAGCAATAGCAAAAAATACATTGTATAGGTCAAAATTATGTATTTTTTATGCCAAAAATCATTAGGATATCAAGTTAAGATCATGTTCCATGAAGATACTTTGCAAATTTCCTACTGTAAATATATCAAAACTCAATTTTTGAAGTAATACGCATTGCTAAGAACTTCATTTGGACATCTTTAAAGGCGATTTTCTCAGTATTTTGATTTTTTTGCTCTCTCTGATTCTAGATTTTCAAATAGTTGTATCTCGGCCAAATATTGCCCTATCCTAACAAACCATACATCAATGGAAAGCTTATTTAGTCATTTCAAAAAAATTGACCCTTATGACTGGTTTTGTCATCCTGGGTCACACAAGAACAACTTTGTTATTCTTCTCGTTATTTCCCAATAGCGGCTAATGAAACGGAAGTCTCGCCCTTAGGCTTACTTCCTCGTTGAAGAATAAGGTGGATACATTTAAATTACTTATAAATGTTTTCTCAAATTTAAGAGTATAGCAATTAACGAAAAGCATAATTGTTTATGAGTAGGTTATGCAGTAATGTAGTCAGTTCTCTCACTGCTCAACTCCCAAGTTAGTGGAGACACAGGCCAGCGGCCACATCAGTAGCATTTTGGTGACAAAATTGATGTGAAAAAAACGACATTATAAATCAGGATGTGGTCTAATAGTAGCTAGCCACAGCACGGCAACTTATTCATTGTATGTTAGCGTGTTATTCAAAATCCAAACAATCTATTTTCTAAAGGTAAGTTATTGCTCTTATTGTGAACTATTCATCCATTTGTTACAATGGAATGCACATCACCATATGGAATAAATGATCTGTCGCTACTTCCGTTTAAAAAGGACGCATTAAAAAACAGTGTGCCACAATGCAGTAGCCAAAGATAGTCCATTCTGTAAGATTATGTATTGGATTATAAAAATGTATTGTTCTATCACTTGTCATTAGAAATATAGATAGACAGCCTTAAACTAACTAAATGCATCACTTAAACCAACAGTGTGCCACTTACCAGCCACCACTTCAGAGAAAGCAGATCTATGTCATCATCCCTGCCGGTGAGGTAAGGTTGCTGTTTATGATCATAGTGTTGGTCAAACCACTCCGACACACCCTCGTCTGCTATACAGGACGGACAGCTACAGGAATGACCTCGTCTTGGCTCTGTGACAACTGTCTGTAACTGCGTCTGGTTCTTCATTGGTATCCTGACATCGTGATGAGTGGGTAAATCTGTGATGGGCACAACACTGGCCTTCTGAATGGTGTGAGCAGCTATCATTAAAAACAAAATAGCACCTAGCAAAGCGCCTAAGTACAGTTTTCTTCTCAACATCATGGTTAAGGCAGACTAAACCTCGGGGTGGATTTTCCAGAGAAAAGATTTAAAGGAAGCACCACAGTAAGAGGAATTCACTTCTGGCTTGGCTTGTTCCTGCCAAATGGATTGTGGGTTTTATGGTCTATGATGAGTTGCTTTACAAAACAAAATGGCCTTTGAGGTGGAAAATGACAGGATTTTCAATCCAGGATTGTCCATTATGGCCTTGTTCTATCTGTCCATCTTGTCATGATTTTGCAAAGCCAAAGCACAAGGCCTCACAGTGGAACATGCTAAAATGAGACAGGCATGCTGTTTCTCAGTGTTTACAACAGTGAAGGAAATGAGTCGGAGGCAAAGCAGCTTCACTTCCTGTCTGTACAGCTGTAAGCGTCTCTGCTCATATTTCATTCCACATTTATCCTAAAGTAGCACCCACTGCTGCCAAAGCTCCTCATTCCTGAAAAATACAGAAGAACGTCAACATTTAGAAAGAGTTTTTCACAATTTCATTATCTGATTCACAAATGAACTGCTTCACCCTGGTCTAAATAATTCACTCACAAACAGTGCTGGCTAGATTACTTACAAATTGTAGTCCGTTACTGATAACAGATTACACAACGAAAACTACAGTCAGTAACGTAATCTAGGTTACTCATTTTAGGTAATGTATTCTGACTACTTTTTAGATTACATTTAGATTACTTTTTATTAAACTTGTTTTAAACTTTACCATTATATTCCTTGAAATATTTCTTTCTTTCTGTCTCTGTGAACATAGTCAATGCTGAATGGTATGACACACAGTAGGATTTTTGGAAAGGTACAAGTACTTCATTTTTGGAATCTGATTACGTAATCTAAATTACATGTAATCAGTTACTACCCAGCCCTGCTCACAAATCATATTTTGTTACTTTAGTTTAGCTAAATTTCAGTGAATAACAGTGATTTCAGTGAATGAAGCCATATTAACTACTTTGTAGGTGGTTTTGGATCCTTTTTGAAGCTACAGTCCACATTTCTCGTAACTGCATGGAACAGAGCAATGATCACAGTATTTTTCCCTCTAATTGTGTTCCACAGAAGAAATGAAGTCATAAGGGTTTTGAAGTACATGAGGGTGAGTAAACAATGGCAGAATTTCCACTTTTATGTGAATCTTCCAATTAAAGGGGTCATATGATATAATTTCAAGTTTTCTTTTCTCTTTGGAGTGTTACAAGCTGACTGTGCATAGATAAGATCCCTGAAGTTGCAAAGACTAAAGTCTCAAAACCAAAGAGATATTCTTTATCAAAGTTAAGACTCTGCCATGCCCCTCTAAAACGGCTCATTCAAACACGCCCCCACATGTCTACGTCATGATGTGGAAATATTTGCATAATGCAGCCCAACTGTTCACGCAAAGAAAGAAGGCGTGGTTTCAGTAACTGCTGTAGTGTTGATGAAGCCATGTCA
>JAFVLL020008899.1:0-47733 GCA_021397915.2 Tor tambroides
CTCTCTCTCTCTCTCTCTCTCTCTCTCTCTCTCTCTCTCAGCTTCTAGTTATAAGACAAGCGAAAACATTGTTTTTCAGCCATGTAGTAAATCTCGCTGGCGGACACGTTCTTTGATTTCTTTGCCCCCCCCCACTCTCCCGTTTCCACGCTGAATGAACCTGTACAGCACATGAACGTTTTCACGACAAAGCTGAGGATTTTGGGCACCGCTTCACCCCAGTCGTGGACGAAGCCAGTAACATTAGTAGTGCTAGTCGGAAGGGAACCCCCCAGCGTTCTTCATTTTGGAGTCTGTGTGGGCCAAATTTTACCGTCCATACTGTGCTGAAATTATTCGCTGGCCTCTAACCAGAATCTCTCACATTACCACATGCTGAAGCCAGAGCCAGCTGTGTCAGAGGATTCAGGAAAATCATCTCAGCCCCTGAAAAACATTTTTACAATCTCACATTTCTGTAAACTTGCCACATTGTAATCACTGAACAGTGCAAATGAATGCTTTAGAGAATGAGAGGTCCATTAACATAGAGGGGAAAATGCTTACCTGGTCATATTCCAAAATGAAAACTTTACACAGGACCTTCCAACAAGCATCGCGGGTAGTTGAAAGGTGGAATGATGGTTTTCTTTTGCATTGGATATGGATTTGATCCAACGAGACGCCAATTTTCCTGACAGTTCAGATGGATTGGTGTGTACCGAATTACATGCTTTACCCTTGGCACCGCATCCAACCCTTATTTGCCCCCTGAACGCAACCATGAAACACTTAAGAGCAACCTGACAAACCTCATAAAGGAACCAAGGTGCTAAACAGGTGCTAAATGCACAGCAGAGACTGGTTTGAAGGGAAAACTGGATGGGGAAAGAGAGAAAAGAAAAAAGAACAGGAGAGTGGGGTTTTATGGGGTTCACCAGGTGACCTTTGACCTTTTGCTCTCAGCAGGACGGTGTTGTAATAAATTGCTGGTCGTTAAGGGCCTGGACACTTCTTGGCCCTCACTTCAAACGTACGCTAAGGTTGTGCCTGTTAGCTGGAAGTGGCGTGGCAGACAGGCCCGGTTACGGCCCAATCACCTCTTTGCCTCTTCACGCACATCTGAAGGGCAGCACCTTGGCTGAAAATGAGACTTTGTGTCTCTTGATGTTTTCACATGACATCTTTATTAACGCTCGAAGCGGCTATCCCTGCACCTCCATCATATTTCTGTTGTCTCGCTCTCATCGTGAGTCTTTAATGCGAAACATTTGCGGCGTCTTCCGAATCGTGGCATCTGCAGCCGTGTTGCTAAGTAGCTTGAAGGTGCATGTCAGCTTGTCTGCATTACCAAGAGCAATGAAAACCTCTCGCACTGATCTGCAAGTTTTATTGTTTCGTTCAAGAACGCCGTTCATCCTGCTCCTCTATCCCTCTATGGATAAGGTAAAAAGAGCATCAGCCGCCATTGCCGTTTATACAGAGGCCGTTTGACCCGCGGCGGCCCTGGCAGGGAGACAGAGCTGATTGTGGGAGCTCAACAGGTGCGAAGCTGAATCGCAGAGCCAGGGAAGATACATAAATTACCACAGCGGCTCAATCACACTCTTCTGTGGCTCTGTTAATCTGCCAAAGGCTTTGAAGGCTGAAACAAGAGTTATGAACAGCATAGTCTGTGAAGACGGAGGGGGGAAAAAAATGCATACATAACACATAAAATAAAAACATAATCTCAAGCTCTTTGGGGCTTCACGGTTAAAAGAAAACAAAATTATATTATATATCCATGATTTACAAGAACACATAGCGCTTCAATGGTATCACTATCTACTCAACTATTGAAAAACTATTTAAACGACAGAACGAGAGAAAGAAAAATGGACAGATACAACAATAGAGAAAATGAACAACAGATACAATGGACACAGTGCTCTCCAAAAGTCTAGACACACCTTTGGAAAAATAGCATAAATCCTTTGGTTTTGTGATGACTCTAAATTATTAAGGTACACACAAACTATGAAAACATGAACCAAAACAAACAAACAAACAAATTAAATAATTATGAACAGAAAAATATGAATAAAGCATCTCTAAACTGTGTTCTAACTGGTTTGTTTTGCTTTTACTTTCAATCATTCAGTATAGCTTTAAAGGTGTTTGGATCTAATAATATTATTAAAATGAAACAGTGCCAGATTTAATCCAGTAATCATTAACTTTAATGCATTTAGGTCAAGAAACAATGACGATATTCTCCAAAACTTGAAGACTAGCTGTTGTGTTTCCATTTTAGAGAGTACTGTAGCATAACAGAATAAATGAAAGAATGAAAGATACTATAGACAGAATAGTGTAGCAATAGACAGAACAATAGAACAAATACAAAATAAATAGATTGGTTGATTGGTGTTTTAATGCCATGCCAGCTTTCTTGTTTTTTTTGTTTTGTTTTTTGTTTTTAATGGTGCCTAACAAGTTAAAATACTATAAAATAGCAATTTAAAAGGGTTTTTAAAATGTGCTTTAGATAGGAATCGAAGAAAAATGGATTCCAGTTAATAAGGTTAAAAATTTCTTTGAAAGCGTTTGCGGAGTAATATAATTTCCTAAGAGAACTTAAACCAGCAAAATTTAATAAAATATTTTTAAGAGATAATGGACTCTGAGGAGCATAGTGGTGAAAAAATAAACTAAACTATTGACAGAGCTATATAAAACAAACAACAGAAAAAAATCCATGACAGAAAAATAAAACACAATTGATTAGAACATACTGAATAAACAAACAACCAATATATAGAACAACGATACAACAAATAAATTATACGATACAATAATGAATAAAGCTACAAAAAGAATATTAAATATTGACAGGTAATACAATTCTGACAGAACAATAAAACTAACAATTCATACTGCACAACAGATTGAATGAACAATAGAAAAAACAATCAACAAATAGAATGAACAAACTAAACAATAGCAAATAAGAGAACAAACTGCAGAACGATTGAAAGACAGACAGAACGATCCAACGAACTATAGCTATAAAACAATAGAAAAAAATTGAACAAACAACACAGTGATCAAAGACAATCAATTTGGATAAAAGCATCTGCATCATCAACGATAGTTAGCACAGACAGAATGATACACAGAATGACAGATAGGTAGAACAAACAATACAGAGAACAAGAGACGAGGAAGACAGGAAGCTCTGAGATCCAAGGCAAAGGAACCAGTGAGAGTAAAAGATAAATCATTTGACTCCTAGAGGAGCCTCAGGAACAAGGGCAGGTCACTGGAAGCAGACCCCACTGCTGAGCGGCTCAGAACCAACACAAAGGGACCAGAGTCAGAGGACCAAGAGAACTAAACTAATATCCTGCCTGTATATGATTTCACAGTTGATGCTAAAGACACACATACAACACATTTTTTGATTTGATGCATTTCCAGCATATTCAGTGGGCGGGATTTGATTGGATGATATATTAATATTATTATAGTTTATTATTTTAGTTTATGACTCATGGAATTTAATTTTACAGAAATTAACCGAAAAAGGGTAAATGGCAAAATATTTTGTTCTTATTGCAGCACAATTGATGATAAATACAACTTTTCTTTCCCAATACATTAGTTTACATCCATTCATGTAAAAATGTATATATATATATATATATATATATATATATATATATATATATATATATATATATATTCATTCCAACTAAATGGTTAAATCAGCTTTTTTTTTTTTCAAGTCCAAATGCTCCTTCTTGCATCTGTTCTTTCTTTTTTCCTTTTCCCCCTCATTTACAAAGACCATCTGACTGTTTCTCTTCATCTTCATTCCTTTATTCTCCCTCTCATTCTCTTTTGGAGAGCAGGACAAGAGGAAATTGGTGTAATGAATTTAGGGTGCCTGTGTTCGGCGAGCTGCGGTCCCTCTGGCACGGTTCGGTCATTTATCTTCCGCACTCTGTCAGAGGGAAATACAGCACAATGGGTGAAGGGGGAGTGCAAATTGACTACCAATTACGCGCCTGTGAATAAGGAGAGATTAGAGGAGGGAACGCAATATGGTTCACTGCTAGCATTTATTTTAACCCTGCGAGCAGTGGACCACCAAGGCCTGAAAGGAGGAGGAGGGGTTAGAGAAAAAGAGAAAAAGAAAGTGATGGTCAACCAAGGGTGAAATCTGTAAAAGATTCCTTGTGTTTGCAAGGATGAGAGCTTTTTTTCCTCTCTCCTTTTCCTTTCTGAACATGGCACAGAATGGATAGAGTTAAGTGTGTCTGCCTTTTGTGTCTGTTTGTATCTGTTTATGTAGTTGCGTGTGTGTGAATGCAGTTATAACTTCCGATCTTCAGACCAATGGATGCTTGAAAATCTGGATGAATGCTTGAGTCTGTCTTTCAGAAATATAAAATTTATTCATTGGATCAATCTAGAAGTCTTCTGAACCCCAAAAATAGTTAGCGTTTTGCCAAACAATAAAACCTTGGAAATAACAATTGAAAATAAATGATGAACTGATATTTCAATCATAACGTAAATATTTTATATTCCCTTCCAAAAAATAAAAATGAAAAGTAAATGTGTTAAAATAAAATTACCCACATTTATTCATTGGGTCAATCTAGAAGTCTTTGAAACCCCCAAATACAGTATTTAGTGTATTTATTTTGTCTAACAATAAAATCTTGAAAATAACAACTGAAAATAAATGAAGAATTGATATTTAAATCATAACCTAATGATATATTTTATATTCCATATGAAAACTAAAATTGAAAAGTAAATTTGGGTCAATCTAGAATTCTTCTAAAACCAATATATATATACAGTGTTTTGTCTAACAATAAAATCTTGAAAATAGCTATTGAAAATAAAAGAAGAATTTATATTCCAGTCACAATTTAACTATATAAAAATAAAAAAACAGAAGACCACATAATAACAAAACCTAAGTATAATCTGGTTTATTTTATTCTAAAATAATCTGACTTTTTCCCCCTTTTTTTTTTTGGAGTGGTGCTGATATTCTAATTTGTTTCAGAATGGGTTCGGTGATAATAAAATGTGAACATGCAAACATGCTGACCAGCGTCCGAGGCCTCGGATCAGCCCCTCAACCTAATCAGGTTTGACTCTCCGACTATAAGAACTTCCACATGAGCCTGGAGCACCATCACTAATGCCAGGCCAAATGTTTGCAGCTAAAGTAACACATTTCATGTGTGTTTGTTGTTAGACAAGGTCGGAGAAACATTCTGTGAATTTTTTTGGGGTGAGAAAAATGGAGGAGGGAAAACGGGCTGGGAATGAAAGCAGGCGTGGAGTGTGTTGAACGCCTGCGCAGAGAGGAATAAGAATGTGAGTAAAATAACTTGCACTGATGGACAACAGAAAATGTGAGAGAAATTGAAGAGATCGTCGCCTTTTTTTTACAATTCATCACTCTGTTATTGTGAATTTTGTCAAGCAACTAGTCTCTTAAAGGTCTGATGACTTTTGACATGACAAAATAAACTATGTTTGCATTTCCTCAAGGAAATACTACTGCATGCAAGGCAACAAAAGAAGAATGTTATAAAGTTTTAAGCCAGTTCAGATTTTAGCTGTAGTTCTGTGTAAGTGAAACACTATCTGAGAAGCTTTCATGCCATTAGAGCACGTCTTGTTTTCTGTCGGCTACGTGAGAATCAACACATGACACAACACTGTTTTACAGTGTAAAGGCAGCTAAATGGTTAAATAGATGCATGAAAGCAAAGCCATTTTAGCAAGACCAATGAGAATTTAGATACGCAAACATTACAATGACATCAAATAGAGAAATGGAGAACATTGTATCAATGTAAGTAAATGTATTTTCAAATTTTACATTAATTTAAAAAATATAATAGCACATCATATAACATAGCTCATCTAAATGCAGGAATAAAATTCTGTACATTTATGTCATGTATAGTATGCTGTATAGTAGAGATATTTGTAGAGAGGAAAAATGGAATGTTGCCTTACAAGTACTGTAATAAAAACTTTAAAGTGCATCATAATAATACACCGCTTGGTCATTTATCTTAAGATGGCCAGCATATGATTTACAAAACAGATCGATGCAGAAATTAAATGCATCACCTCACAATGCTTATAAAATGCAGAGGTAGATCAGTGGTTCTCTGACCAGCTAATGAGTCATGACCCAAAAATGGCTAAATGGTTTAAATAATGTACAAATGCACATAATAAAATGCAATTAATCACAGCTGGAGGGGAAAAAAGATGGGGAAATACCCTTTACATATCTTTTGACATCCAAAGCCATGCATCCAGTCATCTTCTATGGTATTTTTGTTGCAGATTTATCAGTCCACATCCACATTGAACAGATGCCAACATAGAGAGGTTGCATGATATACCCTTTTTCAACCGAATAAAAAGAAGACTACTGTACATTATACACAGGTTTACAGAGGAGAGAATAATTGACTTCAAAATCATTTACATTTCTTATATTTAGTCTATATAACTTATATAATTGTGCACACTGTTGGATTGTAAATGTTAATTTTAAGACAATTTTTGTGTACAGAATTGTTGGATCGCCCCAGGATGTCCACTGTAAAACAGAAAACACTCTCTTTTAAAATGAAAACTGCTTCACACAGTTCAGTGTTGATCACAAAGCATTTTTGATGACTCCTATTCTCAATAAGATTTCATGTATTCCAGACCGGAAATACAGAGAAGCTACAACGCTCTTCTGCATTAGCTAACACATCAAACCTGACGCTGCTATATCATCTCTACCCTGCAGGTTCACAGCGGTATATTCCATCTCTCTGGTTTTCGGTTTCTGTCTCTCCTGCATTCTCAGGCATGCCTCTCATGCATCAGACAGATAGATGTTTGGATTGAACTGTCCTTCAGTACCTGTGGTCAATTCCTGTTGCATGAGCTGTAAACCGATAACAGATGTGGATGAGACCACACTGCCACCTACAGACCACAGAACAACATCCTCAAGACATTCTCAGACCTACAAAACCAGACTATTCTTGCTTAAATTTTGTGACCTCCTAAACAATGCCCTTAAAGGGATAGTTCACCCAAAAATGAAGATTCTGTCATTAATTACTCACCCTCATGTCATTCCAAACCCATAAGACCTTCATTCATCTTCAGAACACAAATTACAATATTTTTGATCAAATCTGAGAGCTGTCTGACCCTCCGTAGACAGCAATGCAACTGCAATGTTCCCAGGTCCAGAAACATAGCAAGGGCATCAGTAAAATAGTACATGTGACATCAGGGGTTCAACTGTAATTTTATGAAGCTACAAGAATACTTTTTGTGCCCAAAGAAAACAATAATTGCATAATTAATTCAACAATTCTTCTACCGTTTCCACCATTTTGGAGAGTACACCAGAACGTAATCGGAATTGTTTACGTTTAGTAGAAAGTGCACGCATGCTGAGTGTAAACAACGCTGATTACATTGATTACGTTCTGGAGTACTCTCCAAAATGGCGGAAGATGAACGAAGGTCCTACAGGTTTGGAACGACATGAGGGTGAGTAATTAATGACAGAATTTTCATTTTTGGGTGAACTAACCCTTTAAGTCTGAAATGAAATTGTTTAGTTTAAATGAAAGATTTTCACTTTCATTTTTGAGTGAAGATGAGTTTACATTACACAAATTTTACCCTGTCTCGATTTACAGTCTGGACATGTTGATCCTCATGTCCAAAAGTCAGAGCAGATTTTAGTTGACAGACTTCATAAAAAAATCATGTAGTGTATGACGGACTCCATTTTTTTCAGCCTCTTAGCTTTAGATTATAAATCCATTTGTGGGATATCAAACATAATTGATATTTTTCATCTACACCTTCCACATGTTCAAACTCGATTTCAGGCCTCACGTTTACACAGGTGAGTTTTGACAGCTCTGACAACAATGTTTAGGCAGCTCAAAAGGTTTCCTGGCGTGAGTTTATCTAGTGCAACAGCTGACACGTGCTATGTAACTGTTGTTTTCTTTAACATGACCAGCTAATGGCATACAATTACTTTCCTTAACCCCTCACACACACTCTCTCCCCAAACCAGCGGAGATCTCAGCGTAGTACAAACAAGCGACTCACATTGCTTGTCCTGCTTGCAGCTCTACAAATCTGTTATGGTCTTCCCTGAGCACAGGGACATCAATCTCTTCCTAATTCCATCAAGTGTGAAAGGGCCCTTATGCGAGTGCGCCGGGGACACGCCAGCTCTTTTGTAGCCCGTTGTGGGGAGCGGGGAAGATGGGCTGCACCATCACAATGCCCCTGCCCCAGATCCACCGTGCTCGTGACAGCAGAGCAGATGGCATCGGCACTAACCCAACAAAAGAGATCTAATTAGAGGAACAATGGAGGCGAGCCGCACGGGAGGACGGAACAGCGGATCAAGGCTTTCTGGCTTTGACGGAAGGAAGGAGCGATGGATAGGTGGGGAGAAAAAGAGAAAGGAGAGCAATGAGTCGGCCTTTTTCTCTCTCTCCTGCCCCCCTGGCACTAATATAGGGGACTATGACTTTATTACCCCTCATTAACACAAATTAGGGCACTCAAAGCCCCCTGAATGAAGGTGACAAACTGAATTAAGCATGTGAAAACAAATCCACCCCACCCTGCGCCAGGCTGTGAACATATTGCGTTTACATTCATAGGGGTCCCACTAAAAGCGTGACTGCTCTTATGGGATTCCTCAGTGAAAATGTGACGAGAGAATTCCAAGAGAAACCTGATTTTGGGCTTCCAAGTACATGTTTTGTTAGTGAAAAAAGTGTGTGTGTGTGTGTGTGTGTGTGTGTGTGTGTAAAAAAAAAAAATAAATAAAAAATTTTGCCTTAGTTTTATCACATAATGCACTTCATAACACACTGATAAACAAAAATATGCAATCAAAAGGACATTTTTCCTAGAGCAACTGAAAGATTCCCTTACCACAATCGCATCAACAAATGATGAAATGATGAAATATCCCTGAAATATCCAATATTTTGTCATGTCTGCACAACAAAACAAATCTATGCACTTAAAACAATTGAGTGAATATTTGCACAGGTAACAATAAATCTTTGCAAACTTTATCAAAAAGTCAGGTGTTTTTAAAACACGTACTCATTTGTGAACATTATGTAGATTTCAAATAAAATCACATAAAACATTGTTAATGGTCTTTATCGATTTATTTACTGTATCTTGCCTAATCTAGACCTAACCAGAACGGTAACTCACAAAACTCCAACATGACAGAAACCTCTTTAAATCCCGAAATAACAAACCATTAAACACAAACAAATCTCTCTCTATATTCATTCACCTTGGGCAAAAACACATAAGACAACATTTTTTACAATATTTAGCCTCCAATATTTATACAGTCTGAAAGAAAGCATGCTGGAAACTAAAAATCTACTACCAAAATTCAGTTAATGCTAAAATTAAAAGAAAAAAAAAAAAAAAAAACTAGAATCGATTAAACATCTAATTTACACATTTAAATCGATGGCACACACTTAAATTAAATTATGACAAAATGTTCACCAATTGTGCTGCATGAACTAATTTTAATGAAGTAAAGTAAGAAAGCACAATATGCCAATGTCCATTTATGCCAAATACTTCAACTAACTGTAAACAACAAGTCTGTTTCAGTGAAAGAAACAAACAAAGTTACACATTCAACAACATTCTCCTGAGAGTGAATTCAAATATCTAGCAGCTAGGTCATGGTGTTTGCAAATACACACTAAATCAACAATTAGAGTACAGTTTGCCAGTCAATATTGCATTAAAAAAATATCGAAAAGCTTCTGGATCCTGAGTGAAGAGGTTATTTGCTACTATTGGATGTACTGATCAACTGACTGTATGTACACTATCTGGCTTAAGCCTACTACACAGCGACATAAAAATAAACACAGAAACATTTAATGTTGATTTGAACTGAAATTGTTTTACCATCTACCTAATAAAGACGATGAGAGACACATAGCCTATTTCCTATCTAAATGGACAGTTATACAATGGACAATGGCTGCTAACCAGAAATATAACTTGAACATGCCACGACTGACCAACAGAATCACCCAGTATTATTTATTATTACATTAGACATATTTCAGAAATGTGCCTTCTGTTAGTGTGGTGGATGGCTACGGAAGCGTATTGCATTCACTTGAGGAAAAAATATCTGCTCTGTTTTTCTGAATTAACGACTTAATTATCTCAGAATTACGAGATAATTTTTCATGAAAAAAATTTGTTTGCTCTGTTTTTCTGAATTAACTCAGAAAAACAGAGCAAAAAATTTTTTTTCATTACAAAATTACAGTAGATTGTTGTCGTTTTCTGCATTTGGTCGGTTTTAATGACGCTACCCACCCTTAACCTTTTTTTTTATTATTATTTATTTATTTTTTTTACGGTTGACTCGATTTCTAGTTTCATCTGTAGGCAAATTAACTCAACATGCACTAACTATCTCTCACTTTTCAAATTTCCTCCAATTCGCGCCAATTGTGTTGTGTCTGACGTCAGAAGTTTGTTATCGCGAGAGGAACGGAATGTTATTCGGCGCTTTGATCGCGAAACGCCGCTGTAAATACAGCAAACCAACCGCATAAGAATGTCCCTTTAAATGTTATAATAACTGGTTACGCTTTATTTTGATAGTCCATTTTAGACATTCTATTAACTATAAGTAACTTTGTAACTCAACTAATTCTCATTAATTTGCAACTAACGTTACATTAATGTCTACTAACTCTCAGAGTAGATTGTTAGGGTAGGTTTAGGGTTAGTAAAATAAGTTGACATATACTTGCAAAGTTTCTCATAGTCAGTATGTTGTATGCTGTGCAGTCTGTGGACCCATCAAAATAAAGTGTTAGCAGATATTAGCCAGACAGTTTACTAACACTCTAATGACTGCTAGTTGACATGTAGTTGTAAAGTTACTTAGGCTACTGTTAGTAGAATGTCTAAAGTGGACTATCGAAACTAAGGGTTACATACTAACTAAATGCAGGAGGTAAGTATTATTGGATTGTCCATTATTGTTTCCCCTTAATTTGACCACACCTCTAAAATGAATACTGCGCTTTACCTGCTGCTCTCGACAGGTGCATGACCCTGAGGAAGATTTAAATTCCGAGATGTTTCTAGTTACAGGATTTTGATGGACTTGAATTCCTTAAAATGAATCCTGATTTAGCAATAAAAATTTCCTTGATAGAAGAACTATTATGAATGTCATATTAATCCGAATGAGAAAAGGTGTTTCAGTCTTAAATATGGGAGTCTTTTGTAAGACTTGCGCAACAGTGACATCTGCTGTTACATGAGTTGATGTACAGTCAAGCTTTTATTGATATGCACTGAGTACAGTGAATATAGTTAGGCCTGTATATACATTTTCTGACTATAGTTAGGCCTATATATCAATTTTATTGCCAGTGTAATAATTTGCAGTTTAATTGATTGAGTTTAAATTAGAATTTACTTTCAGAATGCATTAATATTTATTTATTTAGCTTTGGCAAGGCTGGAGCTGGCATGGACTCCACAAGTTTGCGTGCAAAACCTGATGATCCATGTTGCTTAGCATAATGTATGAATGTTTCAGAGAACAGGAAACATTTCAAGGAAAGCAAGAACACCTGTTTATATTATCAGTGTCATAAATTTGTGCAGTGACCTAGAGGTAGTGCTGAATCATATTTTTTTATTTTATCTTTAAATATTTATATTTTGGATATTTCAAAATCTAAAAACTGTTTACTTCCATTTTTATATGGGATATACAGTAGATTTTCAACGTGGTCTTTACTAGCCCAATGTATTTTTTCTTACCCCAGAAGTAACACTAGAGGGCAGGAGAGCTCCATCTTTGAATCCAATGTGAAGGATATTCTAAAAACCCAAGTCAACTGCAACTGAATCTATTGGTAAATTTATAGATTTGATTCAATTCATGCATTTCATAAACAACAGCATCCTGGCTGCAGATTTATTTAGTGAAAAACTAGATGATCATCAGTTTGATGTTAGGAAATTTGAGGTTGTAATAGTCTTCTCATTGCCATTTAAGGCCTGTCTTATTAAGCTTTCTGTGTTCTCAGCTTTCTGTTGTGGAACTAGGTAGTTAACATGATTTGTGTGTTTTATTGTAAGCGGCTTTGGTAAAAAAGTGTCCGCTAAGAACATTAATGCAAATTTATTCATGCAAATTATGTATCACAAAGAACAGTACCAAAGTAGAACAATATAAAACCAATTACCATACCATTACAAATCCAAAAAAAAGTATATGTGTGTGTGTGTTAGTTTCACTGAAGGCACAGTAAGAAAGACATTTTTGCGAGTATATCAGTGAATGTGTTGTGCTCTTGCAGCCTGCACAGGGTACAATTATGTGGGAAGTGTGTGTTTCTGCACTGTGTGCTTCTGTTTGTGTGTGTTTTCAAGGCTGTTCTGTTCAGTTATGCTGAATGCGTGTGTGTGGTTTGTGTGCTCTACTTGAAGACTTCATTTAACTTACACATAAACTATATTTATTACCATGCGTGTGTGTGTGTTTGGTGTACCTGGTGGCACCATATTGCAGGAAGCTGCAGTAATTTCCTCCATCCTCAGCGAGCAACCCAGAGCCCAAACCACAACCACATGGGATCGCAGTTTTCGTTCGCTCAGTGGGAACATTCCAGAACCCAGTGACCAAAAGTAATGTAGTCCAGCAAAAGAACCTCAACTTCTATTTAAATGAAGATTCTGGATTGGATACAAGTTAATAAATATAGACTACAAGGCTCAATACAATTTGATTACCACAAAAGTGGCCCACGTTTTCTTTTTTTATTTTGCTGTTAAATTACATAACATTAATTCCTTTGTTAAAACTTTTTTTTAACAGAAAAGGAGGGACAAGTATAAATTAACTGAATGAAAATTGACTGAGTTTAACTTGTACTGAACCCAAATATTGCTTTAAGCATCTGTGCAGTGAGAGAGAATCTCTCTGAATGAACTCTTCATTAGCACAAGTTACATAAGACTGGAAAGGGAAAGAAACATCAAACTGTAAATAGTTGTAAATAAATATTAAATAATTTCTAAGCACTATAACTATTGTGCATAAGGGTTAGTGATTTGAACAAACTCCTAACCGTATTACAGGCTCATAACAGCTGTGGCCTAATGGATAGAGAGTTGGACTTATAACCCAAAGGTTGTGGGTTTGAGTCTCAGGTCCGGCAGGGATTGCAGGTGGGGAAGTGAATAACCAGCACTCTCTCCACCCTCAATACCATGACTGAGGTGAGATCCTTGAGCAAGGCACCGAACCCCCAAACTGCTCCCCGGGTGCTGCAGCATTGGCTGCCCACTGCTCCGGGTGTGTGTTCACTGCTGTGTGCATGCACTTGGATGGGTTAAATGCAGAGGACAAATTCCGAGTATGGGTCACCATGCTTGGCCACACACCACTCCCCCCCCCCCCCCTTCTCTTTTTAACGTCTGTTAGTGACATGAACTTGAATCCTGTGACTTTATGAGAAGAAGTGTATTATTACTTCTTTCTAGTGATCAGATTTATGTTTTTTTACTTGCTGGATGATAAATCTAGCATTTGAAGGAGGAACAGAACAGAAACCAGAGACACAGTCATTCTTGCTCTGCCAAGCGTCATAAGTGTGTCTGATGGGCGGTAGTGTGATATTTAGGGTTTCTGTTTGATAATGAACCTGGAAAGCATCTGATTGCTCTGGAACAACGTGTACGAGTCGGGCCTCTTTGTAGCCAAACATCAAAGCAGAAATATGTATTTACCACTGATTCGTCTGATCTCACGGCAGGCCACAGCTGATTGGAATCAAAAGCAGAGCTACATGAAGGAAAGAGTTTACTATGGTATATACACACACACACATGCATGGGCTTCTGATCTCCTAATCCATCCCATCTATTCTTTTGATTCCTCTTCATTGACTGCCTAAAACTGAATAAAAGAAAAAAAAAAATTATAAATATATATATATATATATATATATAATTGTGTGTGTGTGTGTGTGTGAGAGAGAGAGAGAGAGAGAGCGAGAGAGAGAGAGAGAGAGAGAGAGAGAGAATAAAAACCAACCTGTTTCTAAAGGACTTTTACTGCAGTGTGCTAATTCTGCATGACGCCCCCTGCAGGGCAGTGCAGTACCACAGTTTACAGTCTTGCTGTCTAGTTACCAGTGATTTTTTTATCTTTATTAATCAGGCTGCTGAAAATTTAGCTTTGCCATCAGAGGAATAAACTACATTTTAAGTATATTAAAACAGAAACCTTTTTCTTCTAATAATATTTTACAATATTTCATGTTTTAGTGTATTTTTCATGAAATAAATGAAGCCTTTGTGAGCATAAAAGACTTCTTTCAAAAAAATCATTTTACTCTCATGTTCTCATTTTACTAATTTTCTTTTTTCCTTCAATGCCTTCGCCCCATCAGTCAGCAGGCCTGCCAAATTAGAGAAGTGACCACAAGACTGACTTTTGCCAGGGTCACATGATCTATTTCACTCCACATCCACCAACTCACAAAACAATGCATGTAAATCACAGGTACATGCTAAATCTGCTTGACTAGTTAGTAACATTACCTTCCAGAAGTAATCACATTGTCATCACTGTGTGTGTTGACAACTTTCTGGAAAAACTACAGTGCAACACAGAATGATTTTGAAAGTTTGCTTTGGCTCCGTGGATCACAGGTCACCTCATTTGTTGTGTATTGGCGACCGCAGAGTGAAACGAAGACTCATGGGAAATCATTTGGTGGCCACTGAGAGGAAAACTCATTTTAGTTACTTAAGAGTTCAAGTTAAAGCATTCTGACTTAAAGACCGCAGAGACCTTTCCTCCTGAAGAAGAATTACTGTTATTGTGTTATACCGTATAGCAAAACATGTCAGCTCAGTGGCTGCTGAAATAGGTTATGACAGCTATGTGCTTTAATCTCAGAGAAAAGCAGAGGAAGTCTAGTTAACCCCTGTGCCCTAGGAACTGGCTCGAACCAAGCTTTAAAACCAAGCTCATCCACCCCAAAATTTCTTGGAGCGAGATCTCAAACCTGATCCAAAACGTCGGCCACATATATGCAGCCGCTGTAGGTCATGTGATACTGACATATGTTTCCATTCTGTTCAAAAGCCCTGGAAGTTTCCGTTTGATGGGAGACAGCAGTGCAGTATGAGGGCAGAGTGCATCTGGCTGGCCCGCAGCCAAGTCTAAGAGAGCCGGGACGCTCAAGCAGGGCCGGATACCATGCAGACAGGCCCGGTTAGCACGGAGGTCGCACTCCTGATTACCATGTACAACCACTTGCACTTCCACCAGGTTAGGAGGTCCTGTCAAAGCTGGTTTTGTATGAAATACACCTGACTTTTTCTAAGTTGTTCCTTGTGAATGGGGTCACATCACTTCCCTTTTACTGTACTATGGGTTGAGGGTCCTGTCTTCACACTGCTGTGATAGATACCATCCCATCTGTTAGACTATTTTGCATTCTGAAATACCGAATGCGAGCATTTCAATGGCTCCAAAAGGCATTTGGAGACTTTTTATGTGGAGCTGAAATTAAAAATGCATGGATGTCTTTGCATTAGAAACAAAACAAATGCTTCTAGAGCTTTTCTCGGAATAAATGTAACTTTAGCCATTTTTGCAATTACGGTTAACCAACTGGTGTCAATGTGATTTTTTATTTATTTTTTTAATCATGAGAGAAATCAGTTCTTTGACTTGCTTTAAACAGTTTTTGAACATTATGTCTACTGTTTTTTTAATCCAACAAACCATTTTTGTTGAATTTGATATGAAATATATTTTCTAAATGCATGTTATTCATTTCATTGTGTACGATTTATTCATGCATGTGTTTCTTTTTTCTTGACCTCATAACTTTTAATCAAAATATCTGAATCTTCTGGTGAAATTAGACATTTTCAATCATTTATTACACTTAAACCCTGCTCTTTTCTTACAGTTGACTGCAAGCTCATATTCAGGTCTGCCTCCATCCAATCAATGACCAGTGGATAAAACCAAATTCCTATTTATTTATTTATTTATTTATGTTCAATTATCCATTTCACTCAACTGTACATCAAAATAAAGAAAATATTGTCACTATTTCCATTTTTTTTCCCCCCCATGACCTTAAATGTTTTATAAAGCTTGTACATTTTTTCTTTAAAATAAATGGCAAATTGATAAATACAGTTTTATTTTTTAATGTAATGAAAGGACATGCATACATTCTAAGTAAGTTAAGGGTCCAAATAATGTTTGGAGCTAAATGTTTTCAGAAGCCAAGAGAGTAAAAATGAATCCGGCCTTGTTTTGATGGTTGAATAATAATAAATATATATATATATTTAAAGAATCAAACATGCAGCCAGATCAAGAAAGTTTAATAGAGTGTAATCATTTTAATGTTGTTCAAATGCTACTTTGTTAAGATGATCGGTATGTGGTCTCAAGTCTCGAATAACACACACAGAGTAGATTACATGAGTGCAAAACCTTCCATTAATCCATAAATGTCTAGAAGAGAAATCAAAGGGGAGCAAGTTCAAGGCTCTGTTGTAATAAAAACCATCTTTCCTTCTCCATTGTTCTGGCTAAAATCATATGAGACTCTCGGTATAAATGGTGGAACTAACTTAATTATGAAAATCCTCCTGCTGCATTGAAAATGGGCTGCAGTAACAGGGGAATAAAAGCTGTTATCCAGACGTTCGTGTGTGTGTGTGTGTGTGTGTGTGTGTGTGTGTGTGAGATGCCATACCCACCGGGCTTCTCTGCAACTGTCTGCTGTAATATAAATCCCTATTGCACTTTGTATTTATCCATTTTTAATGAAGTGTCTCAGCTGTGTGTGTGTTTGAATGAGACGAGAAAGGGGAAAAAGGGAGAGGGATGGAAGGAAAGATGTGGACAGGCCTGTTGACAGAGAGGCCCTCTGTCCTCTCACAGACGCCCCTTTCTGAGAGGATCAGAGGTTGCATGAGGACGTCACTCTCATGGGTGATGTGAGTCAGGTGCTTTTGTGATTTTAAAATTAGAAACTTTGGCAGTTTTAGAAAAACACCACATCAAATGCATCAGCAGCACGGAAGAGAAGATATTGTTGATTAAAGTCATTGTTTTTGTTTACCTTATGCACAAAAAGTATTCTCATAACATTACAGATTATTTTAAAGCTGCCCTTACTATTTCTGGGGCTTGAAGGTGTAAGTAGCTTTGCTGTCTATGCAGGGTCGGAAAGCTCTCAGATTTCATCAGCAATATCTTAATTTGTGTTCCGAAGAAGATCTCAAGGGTTTGAAATGACATGAGGGTGAGTAATGACAGAATTTTCATTTTTGGGTGAGCTATCCCTTTAAGGCTGGAATATGACTTTGTGAGTTTGTTGTGTTCTGAATTAGTGTGTGATCCTCAGTTGCTTAGTGTACATTGCTCAATTTTCAGGTAACCATATACAAAAGTTGGCAAGTGTTTGATGACTAGTGCTTGAAAATCTGTTCAGATTTTAAACGTCTTCTAGTATATTCCAGCCTGTAGGAGTACACCAGCATTATAGATGCTTCAAAACTCCAGTTCTCATTTCATGTTTTTTTTTTTTTTAAATGATCAGAGAAACTTTGTTCTCCTTTTCTTTGTTTTCGTTTTTGTAACATTTAGAGAGGAAAGGCCTGTGTAGGTGAAGAGAGGCCTTGAGTGGTGATGGGAATGAGGTGGGATTCACAAAGACCCTGATTGTGACAATGACACAGGCTCACGTAGGCCTGCTAAACACAATCGGCAGGGATGACAACATGAAAGCACCAGTTAAACCGTTTCAGAAGCTGTTTATTTATCTAGTGAATTCATCTATTTAATTTCTGCACAGCAGCATACAGGGAAATTGTGACAAAATATAAATAAGAAAATCCAACAGTGTTTCTTTTTTTTACTCTTTTAATTACAAACCTCAGTTAAAAGTGGTAAATTGGCTGATGTCTTCAACATTTGATTCTCAGTCTCTCTCTCACGAACCAAGAACGTCACATTGAACAACAACTTAAAATGCATGGTATCATCATCATTATCATTAATATTATGTACAGCTGTCACCTATTAGCAAACAATGCTTAGAGCTTATTGGGATTTCACTTTCGTTCTTAGAATGCACTGAAAAAAAAAATACAATTATGTTATACAAAGATCAAAAATACTATTATAAACCCTTGTTATAAATGGTACACTATATTAATAAACTGCTGTTGACATTTTACATGTAAGTACAAAATCTCGGTGAGGTAGTTCCCTCTGAAGTCACTTTTAAATGGTAAAATACTGAATAGACATCACTTAATTCTTTTCCATTTTTCGGTAATTATTTACAATACAGCAAATCTATGCTCCTTACTTCATTAAAATTGAATTCCTTTGGTAAACATAACTGTCAGAAATGTGCAGTCCTGCAAGTGTCAAATTGTACATTCACAATATGTTTGCATCATTTTTGTTCTTGTTTTTTTGGGGTTTATTCTTGTACATAATGCAAAAAGGGGCAAATACATTGTTTTTACAAAAAAGCTTTTTTATTAAGAACATTCATACGTGCTATATTCCACCGTGGACCCTTTGTTTGTTTGTCATAAACCTCTCCCTTTCCCTTGCCTACCCAGATGTTTTTGGAGAAGGTGAACTTTGTGCGAGCTGAGAAAAATCAAGGCGATTTTTTTTTCTTTCTTTTCCAGTGTGTGGCTCCCCAATAGGGGTGTAAATATTATTTGCAAGGGGGCACTTTATATTAAGAAGAATAGCCTGCGGTCACACTTTACATTACAGCGTTCATGCTACGCACTAATGAGCAACGCTGCTTTCTGGAGCTGCTGGAAATTCACTTAATATTAGTAATGTAACATCTGTAACATGTACCCTGCAATGTAAAATGCCCAGCTCTGTCAGTGGGGTTGGAAATAATTTGGCCGATTATGAAGTTATGCTGACAACATGAACGCGCAACAGAGCCTCTATTGTGTTGCTCTGCGCGTCCGTGCTGGCAAATGTCAGGAAATTGCGGAGTGGACTTTCAGGAGAGAGCGGAATGGGACTAAAGTTCATAAATGAAGACATGTGGAACATTCTTTAAAATCGCTTAATGGCAAAATAAACTTTGGTTTAAAGACAAAAACGAGGTGCAAGCTTAGCTTACAGTAAAGAAAATACTTGATAACAGGAATATAACTTTAGGTGCCAACATTCACGTTTTCCCATTTAAAGAAAATAACATCTTATTTCACACAAAAATGACTATGAATCGTGAATAAACATCTAAACCTATGCGTGGAAAAGGAAAAAAATATGCTTTATGAATAAAGTATGCAATAAACTATGGAAATAAATATAAAAAAATATATATATGACAAAACAGTTTAACAAAACATTGATATCATCTTATTTGTTTGCCTAGTAGTTAAGACTCGGAAAGCCAGTCAATCAGAACAGTCATCCGAAAGAAAATGTTCAGTGCAATACATGTAAGTCTCTAGGAGTCTGTTTAGAAGATTTTCACTCGCTTACCACCCACAGCTCTGCCTCCCTTCAGCACTCTCTGGGCAGGCTGGTCTTTGGAGAGAGGGCAGTATTTTATTGTATGCGCGTTGTCTCCGTTGGCACTGCATAGGGGGCACGTGTACGCCCGCAGGATCGGGCACACCACCCTCCCATCCGGGGTTTTCAGGACGTGCGAGCCGTACACCTCCTCCGGCGCGCCGTTATTCCGACAGAAGACGCAGATCTTGGGCTCCTGCTTAATAGCGCTGCCGGAGCCTTCTTATCTTCCACGCCGAACAGATCAAATCCCAGAAAGTTCCTCTCCGATGCCCATCTCCTGCTCCTGGGAGGAGGACGGTTATTCTCCCGTGCCCTGGTTCTGGGAAGGGGCCTGTGAATGAGAAGCGCCTGGTGGTCCAGGATGGAGATGGAGGCGGGCGGGGGGCAGCAGCAGGAGTCCAGGGGTCCTCCGCTGTCGCCGTCGCCTCCGGCCGCGATAACGCACGGGCACGGGGGGCTGTCGTCCAAGCCCAGAGTGGCTTTCAGGGACTCCGTGATGGAGTTGGGACTCTGGGGGACGCTGTGCTTGTTGTTCTTGGTGACCAGCGTGGAGAGGCCGAGATAGTCATTCCAAAAATTGAAGGTGTAATCGTAGGGGCTGCGCGCGCTCAAGTAGTTGTGGTTCAGAAAATCCATGTCTTCTTCGTTCAGCCAAGACGCTTCTCTCGGAGGAAAACAAATGCGAACAGCGTATATTCCGTCAGGTTGCTTTCTGTCTGCTCTCCGGGGTCGTAACTGTGCTCAAGTCCGGTGCGTTTCTTGGGTATGTGCGTCTGAAGAACAGGCATCTGGTTATAAGGCTCCAGGAGAGGCAGGAGGAGGGCGGGGCTCTTTTTCAAACCAAGTTTCTGAGCAGCAGATCCACAGCGTGTTTTCTTCCTGCACGACCAGCGACTGTTCACTGCAGTGGAATGACACCAGGCACTGCTTTGTGATGGCAAAACACACCAAGAAGTGCTCGTTAGTGAGAGATTACGCTTTATTCATATCACATATTTTCCCTTTCTTTCTTAATTCGAAGGGTCAATGACGCACAATCATGTCCAAGATGATTTTTTTTTTTTCACAGTTGTGTTCGAATTTTAACAACTTGCAAGTTCTTGATACTTAGAAAAGTAATCTTTGTATATGTCGGTTGCATGCTTTTTCAACAAAATATTTGATTTAGCTACTCAAAAAATGTTAAAATACATTCATTGCATTACACACCTTAATAACATTGGTGGGGGCCTAAAGGGGTCTTCTCTGTTGTATGGTTTTCTTGTCACATGACAACAAAATGGCATCCTACATACTTGTTGTGCCACACTGTCTTTGACAAAATCTTTTTAAAAATGTAATTTGACTTTTAAAAAATAATAAAATAATATGAAAAACCTTTATATAGTTGGGGAAAAAGGTTTCGGACACTATTAAAAATTATTTCAAAACTACACATATACATTATTTTACATTTTTAACATGCCAATAAAGCTACTTTAATCTTAAAAGTAAAAGTGTTTCAAATCATGGCTGCATAATGTGAGAAGATTCAGCTCTCGTTCAGCTATATCAAATGCTCCTCTGGCAAAATATGAAGGGAAAATGCATTGCACTCTGTTCACCGATGATACATTATTACATCGGATTTCCTCTCTCGGCTCAGTGTCATCTCACAGTCACAGTAGCTTCTTTCTTTGGTGTGAGATACAGGGCTTTGTGTGCACTGGTGAGGCTTTACAGTGCAGAGAGGGGAGCAGCAGTTTGTATGTGTTCAGGATTACGTGACGCGATCAGATTACACTTGTGTCATTAGAAACAGAGGGTCGTGGACGCACATGGGCTCTTTGTTCTTTGAAAACATGCCATGCGCGCACCTGCAGGCCAGAGACATGGAGTCGATTTTACTGTTGATTAGCATGTTTTTCTCTGACATTTCACTTTTCCAACTGGAGTGATATTTACATGTTATTGAATGATATTATCATGTTCTTTTTTTCTGTAAAGCTGCTTTGAAACTATGTATTGTGAAAAGCACTAAACAAATAAACTCGAATTGAAATATGACTTTAAGGAATACTAGTAATAGAGGTAACACTTTACAGTAAGGTCTCATAAGTTAATGTGAGCAGATTCATTAACTAACAGCAGTTAATGAGCAGTTAACGCATTAACTAACAATGGGCAATACATCTGGTGCAGTATTTATTCATTTTTGTTAAAGTAAATAAACAACTGTTCATTGTTAGTTCATGTTAGCTCAGGTTTTTTATTGTTGGTTCATGTTAACTAATGCAGTTGCTAAAAGAAACCTTACTGTAAAGAGTTACTATTATTGATTATTTGTCCTAAAATTTTAATATGTTTCTTTAACCCATTCGAGACATTATTAAAACTTTGTAGTTAAAGGGATAGTCCACCCGAAAATGACCCAACCTCATGTCATTCCAAACCTGTATGATTTTCTTTCTTCTGTGGAAGACAAAGAATGTTGGTAGCTAAACAGTTTTGGTTTACACTTATTTCTATTATATGGACAAAAAAAAAAAAAAAAAAATACAATGGAAGTCAATGGGAACCCAGACTGTTTGATTATCAGCAGAGTTCAAAATATCTTCTTTTAGTTCAGCAGAAGAATAAAAAGCATACAGGTGAGTAAATTTAATTTCATCATGTAATTATCAATTGAACTTCTTTTAATAATCAGTTTTCATAAGATTAGTAGTCATCATAAATGCTTAACCTGACATCTATACATGTTTAGTATGGTTCTTTGAGATGTTTAAAGAGCTCATGAGGGTTATTATAAGCAGAAAATATGGTCCATTCCACTTTGATTGTGCTCTATTGTGAATATTATGATATAAAACAATATAAGTAGGCTGATTTGGAGACAATAACTGCACCGGTGATTAAGACATAAGGACCTGCAGTACATCCAATGCAATTAGAATGAGATTCAGGATTGTGTGTCTTTTAGAACTAAAAGGCTCCAGCTCAGATGTCAGTAAATTCGTTTGGAGCCTGCAGGTCTTTTACGCTCCTCCTGCTGTGGCCTTGCCTCTGTGTGAAAAGCTGCAATGGTGGAGGGTCATTATTCGACAGGCTCTTGGCTCAACGAGCTGTCCTGGATCCAACTCGCTCCAAAACCCACACTGGCCAGAAAGACATGTAATGAGCGTCTCGCCAGATTAACTCATCTTTGGGTAAACAAAAGGCTAATTTGCATTTTTTGTGTTTTGTTCGAGACCCCATGATTTGGGGACACAGGTGCACAGCAGCTGATTTCTGCATCCTGCGCACATTAATAATAGCCTAGCGTGCCTGTCACAGAACATGTCTGTAATAAATTAAGTGTGGTTATATTAAATGATTGATTCAGAGCTTGCCTACAAGAGATGGGCAATTATGTTCACAGCTCACGTACTCCTGCAATTAGGCAGAAACTTAGTTTAAGGCAAGACACATGATACATGCAGTAGCTCAGTCCGACCACCGGGGGTCTGTGTGAGCTCAGAGGAGCGGCTAATTGGCATGACGTCATCGGGTATGCTGGAGTGCTGCAGCTTGTATAACAAGACCTGAGAACAATACAGTAAACACACTTACACTGTGGCCCTGCCAGAAATAGAGCGCAGGGCACAGCTGTGTATTGCAGTATTCATTAAGGAAAGCATCCAGGTCATTCCTACAATGCGGAATGTTTTCGTGTCTTTCTTTGTTACTGAGGTACCTGTTCATTTTACTGTGCATTTGTATTACATTTATATATTTAGGGGACGATTTTATCCAAGAGTAATTAAAGCAATTTGACAAAGAGCCAACAATGTTTGTAATATACAATGCCAGTTTATTAGACAACTAGAATAAGAAGTAAGCTTTTTTACTTATTTGGATGGCAAATATATTACATAATCTTCTTGGTTACACTTTATTTTAAGGTGTCCTTTTTACAGTGTAATTATACATTTAAGTACTGGGTGATATTAATTAACTACATGTACTTACTATATGGTTAAGGTTAGGATTAGGGTTACTTGCATGTAATTATGCATAATTTATTGTCATTATAATAGTAAGTACATGTAACATGTAACACGTAACAAGGACACCTTAAAATAAAGTGTTACCATTTTCTTTTATCACAGTATCACAATTAAGTGCACAGAGGGGTTAATATTTATTTACTTATTTAAATTCTATTTTATTTTACCCCCCCCCCCCCCAATTCTTTCATCAGTTACCTAATTTGGAGGGTTATATATTACAACATTTATTTATTTATGTATTTATTTATTTATTTTAACCTAGAGTCAATTTATTAAGAAATATTCCAGGTATTTCTTTGTTATTCCCTTTCTCTCATCAATACACACACACACACACACACACACACACACACACACACACACACACACACACACACATTTGTGTTATCAAGAACACCTGTGATATATGTGTTATTAATTGGGTTATAATAGTGCTGTCAATCGCAATTAATAGCATCCAAAATAAGTTTTTGTTTACAAAATATATGTGTGCGTACTGTGTATATTATATATATATATAAATACACATACATGCATGTATATATTTAAGAAAACTTTGTTGTTTATATATTAAATATAGCCTATTTATATATATAATATAAATGATATGAATATAAATATATACATGTAAATATATGTAAATAATTTCAAAATATATATTGTATGTGTTTGTATTTTTACATACATAATAAATATATACAGCACACACAAATATATTGTAAACAAAAACTTTTATTTTGGTTGCGATTAATCGCGATTAATTGTTTGACAGCACTAGTTTATAATATTCCATCCTGTTTGCAGTGTTTTAATGTTTTAGGTATGAAAATTGGATTAAGTTGTACTGCAGAAAAGGAATGACACATTTATGATTTCAAAGCATACAGTAATTATCACTCATGATTGTTAGGTGAGAACATTCTCATTTCTCAGTGGTGACTTATCACACAGCTAACTGCATTTCAGATTGCTGTAGTATTCCTGTTTGATTTGTTTGATGACTCAGGGTCATCTAACTGAGGCTTTTAGAGAGAGAGAGAGAGGAAAAAAAAAAAAAAAACATAATAGCAACCCTCTAAGTAATAAAGTAAGAATCTGTAATGACAAAGACCATTAGTATTCCCTGCAGGGAGGAACACAAGAGTAAGATTTCTATCGATAGCAGTGTTTCCTGCCACAGCGTGGGCAGAGGCCACACTCAACCAAGCTGTAGTACAAAAGGCCTTCCTCTATTCTGATTAATTATTTTCCTTCAGGAATGTGGACACTGGGTTCCTCTAGCACAGCTACCATCACCAGCCACTGTACATCTAATTAAAAGTGGAGGAGAGCTCTGTGAACCTCTGCCAGAGCCGAGGATTAAGTCTATTTAAAGAGGGAATTCAATAGAATGCCGTACCTTGCTGCTTATCCGAGCGGAAAGTGGTGAAGAAGATGTGCTTTGTGTAAATTTGCACTCGGCTTAGTGGCTTTTCTTTCTTATTGAGCACTATATTGTCTGGACTTTTGACCCCTTTGGTACTGGTTGAGATTTTGGGTTGAGTCGTATGTAGAGGGCAACAGGTGCAGAGCAGTGTTTCAAGATGACCTTTTAGATGTTTGCACACTGCACACAATGACTTGCTGACTTCAGAGTTGCATGCTGTTTGTGATGAGATCTCAAAGTTCAAATAAGCACTCTGAGAGATGTTGTATCTGCTAGACAGTTGCTAGGGTGTTCTTGATGGTTGCTAGGGCACTGATTGTTTTTAGGGTGTTTTGGGTGGATGCTAAGACATTGCTAGAGTTTTTTTTTTTTTCTTTTTTTTTGTTGTCTGACAGTCAAAACTTATGATATTCGACGAATAACCGTACTGAACCGTGCCAGCAGAATGCGTGAAGTGACGTCGCCACTCAGGATCGGTCATTTGTCTGGCCAAGCGTGCTATTTGAGCACGCTTGGCCAGAAATATCTGATCATCCTCCATAACGTGATTGCTATTTCAGCCTGGTCTCATTGTTTATACATAGGTATTAGTACGTACATTTTTGTACATTTTTTTATTGATCCTGAAAAATACAATTTGGATGTATTTCAACTTTTGAAACGTAAAAATTGCCTTGTATTATTAGCTAAAAAACTTAAAAAATTTACGAATCTTTTATATCATTAAGATATTTGTATCAGTGCATTTTTTTTTTCATTTTATCGATAAGTGATTTCAATTTTTAGACCCCTTAACCTACCCCTAAACCTACCCATTTTATAACAAATATAAAAAGATATTGATCTAATTATGAGGAGAAATGACCATTTTAGTAACAATATAGCATTAAAAATGTATTTTTATAGTCGCTAATCCCTGATCCACTCTGTGAAGGTGAGCATTTCTCATTCAAATACACCTCACCAGAAACACAGCATGTCACAATCTGTGACAAAGCAGGCGAGAGCCAATGAGCGTTTGATTTTCCTGCCGTTAAAACCTGTCGTAAAGTTTTTTGAAACGGTAACGAGCGTGTTTTTAGTGTATTTTATGATTCTATTGTCAGTCACAGCATGTTGGAGAAAATGACTTTTGTGTGTCATGGCAAACAAAGTAAATATTACATGATAAATAATGATTAAACAATTGCAGAAATGTTATTCATTTTAAAGGGATAGTACACCCAAAAATCTAAATTCTGTCATTAATTACCCTCGTGTTGTTCCAAACCTGTAAGACCTTTATTCATCTTCAGAACACAAATTAAAATATTTTTGATGAAATCCAAGAGCTTTCTGACCCTGCATAGGCAGCAATGAAAACTGTTAGGCCCGGAGGTGGAAAAACGGCTCTAGATATAGTTATGTTTGCCTTAATTGTAACGTTTTCTTGACGTCTTCTTCACAGTCACTATTCTTTTAATAAATATCTCAATACTGCAAGTGTATCAGGAGGTTATTTTACAAATTAGCAGTAGATATGGAGTCAGAAATGTCCTCTGTGGTGTAAATCTTCGGGACTTATCCAGCGTCGTTACCGCGTTACATTCATAATGCTGCAACATTACATCATAAGACAGGATGAGAAATTAGAACAGGCTCCGTTTCTCCCTTGGTATGACTGTCTGATTTATCGGCATCATCAATTATGCAGCGGCATATCCAACTGAGAGTCTCCACGGGGCGCTGCTCTCCATAGCACCAAATGATGCAGTACATAGCAGGACGGAGCGGGAGGACTCTTATCGGGACGGTTTCTGCTCCGTCAGAGTTTCTGCCTTTACTCTGTTCCCCTTGAGTTGACAGAATCGTTTAAAGAGTTGCAGAGTTGGGTGATATGTTCCTCTTCCCCTCCAGCTACTTTATATCCAATATTACAAATGATTGAAGATCTTGGGGGGGCTTCTTCTTTTCTGACTGAAATATTAATGGTCACATTATTACTTAATTTTGTTGTGACTCAAAGGAATTAATATCCATCCATTAAACGGCGCTAATTCAGCCCCTGTCTGGAGAAAGCCTGCCCGCGCTGAACAGGGAATCACATTAGCCCATGAATGATCTATGGCACCGGGATGGCGTCTGTTGCTGCAAACTGATTTAGTGGTTCGAGCTGACAAACTGATGAGTGCACAAGCAGTTGCTGACCTAGGGAAACATTTACTTTTAATGAGATATATTTTTGCACCCATCACTCAGAGTGTAATGCTTGCATTAGCTTGATGCATAACCTGACTTCTGTAAGGGGGTATGGTTCTAATTGCAGGCCAGTCAACAGAAGCTGCAGAATTGGATTTAAAGCACTTCATAAATGCTAGTTTTCTGCATTTGCAATCACCGCTATCTTTCTTGGATTTTAATTGTCACATTTAGCTTGTATATTGAACAGGGTTTGCTGAGGTAATGCTACAGCGCTGTGTCTAAGGGTACCATATAGGCCCTGTTTACACATGGCATTAACATCGCTCGTGTGTTATCACAAGTGGTCAGCTGAGATAGATTGCTGATGACATGCATCTTAAAAGGATTTTAAGTTATCTCTGCTTTCGTTTTTAAGTTATCTGTTTAGGTTCATGTTTACATACATGAACCTTCCAGTGTTATTTTAGTATTATTTATATACTCGTATAGTATAGTATTTATTTATTTATTTATTTAAATGGGCTTTTACAGAATATTTTTGTTTAAGTTTTAGAAATTGTAATTTATAAATTCTACATAGCCTTACTTAATTTTTTATTCCAGTTGTAATTTTAGAATTTTTAATACTTCAACTTAAAATTATTTTATTTCAGTTACATTTCCTCTTTTTTTGCTTTTCATCTAATATTTTTATTTATAATAGCATTTACATTATAAGTGCAGTTTGGTCGCATGTGTTTTTGACTACCTGTATATGTGGTTTGATTGGATCACAAAACATTTTGTACCCCATTTACACCTGTATTTACACTGTATCAATTTATAATGAATAAAAAAATAAAATAAAATTAAAATGAGGTTGAATAGGTTAACCAGTAAAAGTAAAAATAGGTTAACCAGTAAAAGTATGTAAACATTCTTAAAACAAGATAAATTTACTTGAGATGTAAAACTGAGTAAGAATTGTTTTATTAGATTTGTTTTCAGAACTTATACTTTAAATTAAGTTTATTTTTCTTACCCCATTTGCAAAGTTTAAGCCCTTTTTTTCTGAAAATATTAACACAGTTTTGATACTTTTATAGGCATGTTCATATATTTATGTCAATAATAAAATAAATAAAAACACTGATTATTATTATTATTATTTTCACTGTAGAACTGACCATTTAAAATCAGATTGCACAAAACAGATGCCAAAACCTGTGTTAACAGGGTAAAAAAAAAAAAATGCCACTGCAGGTGAGCGTTCACTGATAATTAGGTCCGTTAATAAGATGTCTGGACAGTTGATGTAGTAGTGCATTGTCAACCTCAAAAATGTTAAGTGGCTGTAGCATTTCCATCCCTCGTTTCTTCATCTCTCCGTCGCTTTCTTCCTTCCAGTGTTCTCAAAACATGCTTCTTGTTCTTGTATTGATCTGTGTTACGGTACAGATTAAGTCTAATCCCTGCTGGTTATATTATCGATTGCCAACATGAGGATGATTATGGGCTCAATTTGAAGGGGAAAAAGTCATTTTTCACCACTTACTATGTCTTTGGACCGGTCTCCTCCACTATCTGTCCAGTTCACCACTGTGTTGTCGACACAAATAGCCTTCACTTCCAACACTGTGGCATATGCGCTAATCTAATCAGGAAGCTAAACTCGTTCTACATGATGTCGTCCTGTGGGTTCTCAGTAACATATTGCGCTCAGGACAAACCGTTCAGGCTCTGCCAGCTTCATTTTTTTTCAGACATGCAGGAATGAATGTCCGTGGAAATCAGCACATACAAGATGTTAAAGACTATACTGTGACATTTATGCCAGTGGCTAACAGTTGGCATTTTTGCCTAATTTGCATCATTTGACAGATTTATGGATTTTTTTAATCCATTAAAAAAAAAAGGTATGCATTTAGTAAACACATTCCCAGTGAGTTAGAAAATGTTTGTTTTGTTTTTGTTTTAATAATGTTTTTTCTTGGTTATATACTAACGTTAAGGGAACATTCCATTTTATAATTGCAAAAATTATGGGAATGTTACTTCTAAAACAAGTAGCAACATTTAAAAAAAAACATTAGACGAATGTCTAACGAAAAGTTTATAGCAAAACTTTCCATGAATGATGCATAAGTAAAGTTTTTGTGCTAATGCTTAACATTATTAAAGACCAGATCATTTTGAACAAACATTCTATTAATGTTACTGGAAGAATGTTTGTTCATAACTTTGAGAGAACCTTGCCAGAGCATTAGTCAAAGTTCTGAGAGCATTCTCTGTTAAGAACTAGTCAGATGACACTTTTTGTTCCATCGATTTACACTCGTACACATGTGGATGCGGAGACAGGAAACCCAAGCTTATGCGAATTTCATTGTTTTCCAAAGTTCAAGTTAAAGTTCAGCTCATATCAAGTGAAGGCGTGTGACCAACAGAAGATCGGTATGGCCAACCTGACCTCATAGCAATTCGTACATATTTTACGTGGTTAATTCGTATGACCTTGCGCATATGTATTCGTACGTTTTGTGAAAAATCTTACGGATTTTACGAGATGGCAAATTCATAGGAATTCGTAAGATTGATTACCCCTAACCCACAAATACGAAACGGTCATACGAATTTGTACGAATTACCCACCTCGAAAAATACATACGAATTGGTCGCGAGATAGCATTGATATGGCCTATTAGCTGAATCCAAAGCAAACTTCAAATTTGCAGGATTGCAGCATTAGTAATTTGAAATAATTACATATTCTTATTATATTTGAATGTATTATATGAACAATTATGTCTTTAAAAAAAAAAAAAAAAGACGCTGGAGGACGTCATATTACAACCGTTGCAGTGTCTGTTAAAAATCAGCAGCTTTAGCTGGGTTACTTCAGTAATAGACCATCAGTTAATTCAAGTGTTTTCAGCAGTGTGATGTTCATGAGATGGTTAATTTATCAGACTGCATGTTAGTGTGTTATTTTGCATGCATCTCACGGACAATCTCCAGTCTGGTTCCTGGAAACCAAAAGAACGGTTTCAGCAGGCACTTCTCAGAATCTCTTTTGTTTGCCTAGCTGAGTCTCGCTATCATCTCAAAGTAAACAGTAAACAATAACCCAAACCACACCAGAAGAAAATACTTGGAGCATATAAAAGATGGCTCTTACGGTACACAAAAGAAAACAATGGGCTACGTGTTTTCAAATCCATCATTCTCTAAGTGCAGTTTTCCTAAGGCAGCAGTGTAATGGAAAATGAAAATTCAGTCATTTACTTAGTCTAATATCATGCCAAACCCCTTTTTCCTGTATAAAAAGCATTATTATTTATTATTCAATGAAAATCTTCCTCTACACCTCAGTTCTCAAATCAAACATGGCGCCAGGTTTGACTTTAAAGATATTTGATCATGAGACACACAAAAAACATTGATTTTCACTGTAATGACTTCAAATTCTGTCAACACAAAGCTTTTTGCTCTAAAACACTGGAATATAGCACACACAAATTGTATGGACAATTGTACACAATTGTGTGGTACTTTTATGTCTATTTTTAAGTTTGACAGACATGGTTGCTGTTGCTATAAAAGAGTTGTATGAAGATTCTTCAGATTCTTCTTCTTATCCATGGAACAAAATAACAACATACAGCTCTTGTACAACATGAGGGTAATAGTAAATAAAGACAGAATTATTGTTATTATTATTTTACATTTTAACTTTACATTTCCAGTAAGCAGAGAATCTGTTCTCATAGTGTTTGTTCTGAATAGAATGCAAATAAACAAAGCATATGTAATGGAAGAACACTGTTGTTTCTTATGCTCATATCCAAATTAATTTGCCACATAAAAAAATGCATATTATCTCACAGATAACCCTTTGCAATAGCATGCATTTGTGTGGGGCATATCCAAAGTCCTGACTGAATGATCATAACTGTCCGGGTGTGTGTTGAATGGAGCCAATAAAGCAAGTGGGTCGATAACTCACATACACACACACACACACACACACACACACACACACCCTTTCATTATCTCACGCTGCACTGAAGCTGCACAGATTGGCTGCATTATTTCACAAAATGATGAAAATGAGCTGCTGTTCTCGCATGAATGAGCTGATTTATTCTGCTGTGTTTGTGATGTTGATAATGTGTGTGATTGTTTTAAATGCAGAGGTTTTTAGAGATGCACAGGGCATTTTGGGTTGAATTCTCCACTCATGCATTAATTCCTAATACACATCTCATGCCTGCTGTTGCAGAGACGTGTTTATGCTGCAGATGTACTATAAAAAACTCATATCTTCAACACGGCGCTCTGCTGATATTCACCCTTTGAATCGGTTTATTTGTCTCTTAAAGGAGCAGCAGAGAGTCTGTAATACCTGCAATGCTGCATCTCAGCGAACTGGGCCATATGTTCAATAAGTTAATTAAAATGTTACGAGCTTTTGCAGCACCACAATGAAATCAGATTTCGTGTAATGAAGGCTATTAATATACCAATATGGCAGGGAGGTTGGAATCATAGACCCGGGATCAGTGGAGGGAAGAGAACTGCAGAATAACAGCGACACGTTCATTCATCCTCATTTTTGCTCTGTTACGCCTGTGAGTGCTTGTGTGTGTGCGTGTGTGTGTGTGTGTGTTGTCTGGCACATATATGCAATTACACAAGCGAGCGTGATGAATTTCTTTAACACCTCAAAGCCAGCACAAGAATTCCTAACATGTCAGAAAGCACAAGTCTCTTAAGTTGCTCTCTGAGCGCTGAGGAAAAATGAAGCGTAATCCTTCCCGCTGTGCTCAGACCTGTTTGCACACTACACCTGAAAAGAACTCCTAATTGGCCCAATTGTGTCTCGGTGACGTGAGCTGGCTTTATGTGGTACTTGATAAGGCAAGGATCACTATTATTGCTCTTACTAATGCTACAGAATTTGAACAAACACTTAACTCAAAATATTAAACTACAGTGTGTCATCTTATTACATTTGTGCTACATTTCCTGCATGTTGAGGAAAAGTGAAGAGACTTATGATTTTTGTCCATGCCATAGACTTACACAGAAGGAGGAAGCTCAGTTATATCATAGTGCAAGTACACACTGCAGTGTGTTGAGAGACAACTGGATTTATTAAAACTGGATTTATTAATGGGATTTTATGAAATATGCAAGTATTAATCATGTATTTAATCATTATAAATGACTGTTCCATGTCAATGCTATTTTAGTATTGTTTATACCTGTTATGGTTTTTATAGCATAAGTAGGCCTACCTAGCTTTTATTTTTATTGGTTAAGTTTTTATTTTAATCTTAGTTTAAGTGGTAGTTTTACTATGTGTTTTTGACATTTTTATTAGTTTTTGATTTTTAATTATTTGCATTCAGTTTTAGTTTTAGTAAATTTAGTATATTATATATGGATATATACAAAATATTATATGTAGTATACTTCAACTTATTTTATTTCATTTAGCTGCCAAAGCAACATTTCTCTTTTTTTTCATAGAATGTTTATTTATTTATACATTTGTTTATTTCTTATGGAGACTCTAAATAGACATGGTAATGGTAAATAAAATGAGCTGAGATGAAAAAAATTATTTCAATGCTTTTGTGTTCTTTTGCAAAAGTATGCAATGTTTTCATGTAAGAAAAAAAATGCGTTTACTCACAGAAGCATTACGTTCCAGGTACATTTTATTACGTTTCAGTTTGCACTGTAATTCTACAGCAGCATACAGTCAAATTGCAGTAATCAGATGGCATTAACTGTAAATTCACAGTTAAATATAGTAATTCTACAGCAGCCTACTGCTAAATCACAGTACTCTGGAACCCACCAACTGTAACTTCACAGTTAAATACAGTAATTCTACAGCTGCCTACTGCTAAATCACAGTATATGGCTGCATTTCACAATTATTTATTGTAAATAAATACTGTAACTTACTGTGAAGTAATGTAACTAGTTTACAGTAATTTACTGTAAATTTACATACAGTAAATTACTGTGAAAGTAATGCAACTAGTAGCCAGTAATTTACTGCGAATTTATGGTCAAATAATTTACAGTATGCAATTGTGAGATAGTTGGTGATAGTATCCATAACTACATTTTAGGTTTTTTGTCTGTTTTAACCCAATTGGCGTTAGTGACAAATGAAATTTTAATAACCAGAGATGTATTAACATTAACAATGTATTAACAAGGGTTCATTCTCTCTTGACTGTTACATAGGTTGCCGTAAAACTGCATGGTTGCTGGGTGGAGAAAGATGGCATCAAATGTACCAAAATTTGTGAATGAATCACATATGTCCATGTCTATGTCATGTCTCTGCATTAGCAGCTATACACACTAAACAAATTAAGTGTGAATGCTAAAACCTGAATTTATCGGAGTGAATTCGGTTCCAGGATTTCTTTTTTTTTTAATCACTAAAACAACCCACATGTGGTGTTTAGCAAACAAGATTCATCTCTCAAAAGAGAAGTGACGACCATATTTTGTTGCAGTGTGAATAGAAACATGGAGGCTGTTTTGACTGCTAAGCAACCATAGTGAAGCAGCAACTATCCAAAACACTCAAGAAACCACCGTGCACTCTTTAGCAACCGTGCAGCAGTGTCCACCACTTTTGCACAGGCAAGCACCACTCATATTTCTTCAGAAAAATCTAATAATATGTGCAGATGCATTCATATATATGTGCATGTGCCTTGCTGTCAGTTCATGAAATTGCAGATACACAATAAGGTTCGATGTAGAAAGTCATATGCATGTAAATCCTGGAAGTCGTTTAATTCCAGCGATGGCATTCCTCCAGGTAATCTAACATCCTTCGAATCACTCTGCATTTTCCCTGTCTATTGCTCTGTTGTCGAGGCTGTTTAAAATGGCCCCTGCTGTTTTTTTTCCTTCTTGCCTTTCTCTCGCTCTCCTGTCCTTTAATGCATTGTTTGAATTTGCTTCACTTAAAGCCTCGCAGGGCTGCCACAATGCACCTGACACCCTCACAATGGTGCTTTTGTTACCTTGGCTTAGACAGGGAAGGCAGCTAACCTTTCCCCCTCAATCCTTTCATCTTCCTCCCAGAACCACCTGAGCTCAGAGCCCGACGATCCAATGAATCTTTCTTCAGAGATGGGGAAAGATAACTCAGTGAAGGCTGCATGCAACTGGATTACAGACCGTAACAGTTTTAGGAGTGAATGTCTCAGGGAATGCCTGCTTGTTAAAATTTGATCATTCTAAAATGTCATGAAGTGAATTATAAAATGTTAACATGCAGCCATTCTCTGAAACAATGACGTAAGCTCTGTTTAAAAACCCAATGAGCTGCTCTATATACAGTAGCCTACAGCATCCTAATAGAAACTGAACCTCAGAAGTGACCAATCTGTGTGTTGTACAACTAACGCTATTCACATAAAACATACAGGAGACTTTACTCACAATTGATTATTATTGCATGTTAAAAAACGCTAACGATATGATACTTGAATAAGCATAAAAATACATATCATTACATTGATCACAAGTGACATTAAAGACATTGTTATCAAAGATTTCTATTTAAAATAAGATGCTGTTCTTTTGAACGTACTGTTCATGAAAGATACTATTCATGAAAATTCATGAAATTATCATTATACAGCATGAGAGACTTCTTTAAAAATGAAAGAAATATCTTACGACCCAAAACTGTGGAATAATAATGTAAAAATGTAATTTAATTGAATCTTATGTAATTGAATTTTTAATAAAAAATTCAATTTTATTTTTTTCTCTCGCTTTGTCCACCATCTTAAATTATTTATTTATTTATTTATTTATTATTCACTGAGCATCTCATCTTTACTTACTTTTCCACAAAATGCATTTTGGGATTGCTTTCTCCACAAAATACACTGTAAAAGTTCAAAGTTGTAAATAGGTAAATAAAGCAAAGATTACTGGAGTACATTTAAAAAAATAATAATAATAATAACAACCAACCAACCAAACCAACAAAAACTCAGTTGTTTTCCAAAGGTCATGTTTAATTCAATGTGTTACTTTCCGTTTCTTTGTGCAATTTACCAGCAATTTCTGAAAATTGTAATAAAGGTGGAAATTGTGAAGAAGCAAATCCGGTTCAATTTTATATTAGGTGGCCTTAACTACTATGCACTTACATTTAAATTAATCATTTGGTACACTGTACTTATATTTTAAAAATACCTCCATGTAACTACATCTGTTATTAATTTATGTAATTACATTTATAATTACACTGTTGACCCATCCCTTACACCTTAACCCACCTTTAAACCTACCCATACCAACAAACCTTACCCGCATCCCACCTCAATAGCAGCAAAAGTGTTTTGCAATACAATATAAACACAATAAGTACATTTTACTTATATATATATTTTTTGATATAAGTAATTAAGGCCACCTAATATAAAGTGGGACCACAAATCCTACACCTTTTTTTTTTCTCACTGTATACATACAATTCTGTCTGATTTGGTCAAAAGAATGTATCTTAGAAGGCATCGTAATCATGCTGTCTACATTTTTAGTTTGCCTTCATGTTTTGACAGCCTCATTTGCATGTTATCTTCTTGTTTGTTCCCACTGTGGTGTTCTTTACTTTTCCTAGCATGTACTGATGCCTAAAAATGCTGACTATGAAGACAGCTTACTATAGGTTTTGAGTAGTAATGTACCAAAACAAAGGTAAGAATTCAGTTTGTTATAGTTTGACATTCACGTCTGCATTAGTACACAGTATAAACAGTTGTGGTTGTGTGACTGAACATATTCCTAATGACTTGTGTAATCTAGCGGACAGAAACCTGACCGCTCACCTTTCACCATCTCACCATCATTAGTGTTCTGACCACCCCATTTCTATCCCCAGAGGAAATCTATTTACCTGTGTGTGTGTGTGTAGAGAGAGAGAGAGAGAGAGAGAGAGAGAGAGAAAGAGTATGTGTGTGTTTCTTCAGGAGTGATGAAGTCCTATATGACAGTTTCTTCTGGAATCTGCATCTTTTGGAAAGTGTTTTATTGAGTTTGAGTGGGTTGGTGTGCAGTATAGTTGAGTGTAGTTAGCGAGCGAGTGTGTGTGTGTGTGTGTGTGTGTGTGTGTGTGTGTGGAGGTAGACCGCAGCTGCGCTCTCATACTCGTCTCCCTCTCTAATGAGGACCTTTTCCAGATGAAAGCCCTGTTACCGCTGCTGTTCCTGTCATAACCCATTCTACCTCTCTCCCTGCCAATCGAGGCCGACTGAAACCTCTCCAGGGCTCTGCCAGTTTAATCACACAACTGCCCGGTTCCTTCAATCTCCCTCTTCAAGGCCCTACAGCAAGACCCGCTTCCCAAAACATGACTATATGCACATGTATGGTCATACCTTCAAATTTCCACATACTCATACGATTCAGAACCCAACTGACAATGAATTTTAAATTCCAGTTCAGTTCCTGAATTTGCATTGAGATTGGATGCATAATTGAAATTTGGATTTGATGTTAGAAAGTAGTGTTTCTTTAACTAAAAAAAGCAGCTTGTAAAGGTTAAAAAAAGGTTAAAAAATGTTAATGACTTGAAGATGGATGGATGGATTCAGTACAAATTCACTCTCATGAAATGAAAGGGAGACAGTTCTTCATTTCTAACTAAAATATATATAAAAAAAATCAAATATGATTGGATCTTTTCTTCTGTGATTTCTCAAGTGATTTCTAATTTTGTGGTAGATATGCATCAGACGGTCAGTTTACAGACTGTGGAGTCAGTAATTTTGCCAATTATCAAATGACATACATAAAGTAAGCTTGAAGATGCACCTTGTATCTACAATTTGACGGCTTTGTCTTTTTGTTATTTTGATGCATAAAAAAGTGCCTTTCTAATCTTTCTGTTTTTTTTTTTTTCATACTCCAGCCTGTAATCTTGATGTTATATTGTGTACCAAAATTATTCACACCAAATGTAGGAAAATTTCATCAGCTTCATTCCCATTTTGTCTGTTCCTTTCTTGGCTTTCTTTATAGTACTTTATCCCTGTTCTATGAATTCTTGAACCACGTGGGCTAGAAAAAAATAGCTTTGTCTCAGAATGATTTTACTCTTGGTATAAAGGTATCAGTCCAACAGAATGCAGTTTTATCTCAAATATTTACATTTTACATTTATGCATTCAGTAGATACTTTTATCCGAAGCGACATTGAATTCAAGTTCATGCCTTCTCTGGGAATCAGACCCATGACCTTGTTTGAGCTGCATTAAGATTTCACAGTGAAGATATTTGTTTCAGCCTTTGTGAATATAAATATCTTCCAATATGAGAATTCTTCTTGGTGAAATTATTTAGTCCAAGACTTCTTTTGTTGTATGGTAATTGATTATAGTCTTATTATTGAGTGTGGTAGAAATTTCTGCAGGATGCGTCTTCTGTCTGTCTCTTTCTCTCTCTCCTCCATTTTTTAGTGTCCACCCCCCCCCCCCCCCAACACCTGAATCCCGCTGCTGTCCATCACCTGTTCCGCTCCATTTCAAACGGCTGACGTTTCCATAAACATCCTCCCTTTCTCCTCGCTCCAGCTGAGCTGAATAGTTTTATTTGCTGCTGTTTTTCGCCACAGTTGGCTGACGGCGTAACCACCTAAGTGGCAAGGTAACATTTGACTCCTTGCGCACCTTTGTACAAGTTGTTGTTCCCAAGGAGTGAAAGAAAACTCCCCTCCGTTTAGCATTTGTCTAAAGCTAATTTACCCTTCGACCTCATGTGCTAAAAGCTCGCACAAAGCGCTGGGGTATCGGGTTTGGACCGGAGTTGTTGTGAGGAGAACTCGATCCGTTCGGCCACCAGAGATTCTCAAGGACAGCTTGTTGTTGTCGTGGGAAACAGCAGCTGTTTCCAGATTAAGGTTTTTCATAGCGTTCTGCTCCCGCTGGGAGACTGGAGACACCTGTCCGCTCCGCACCCGAAGATGTCAACCTGAAAGTCCACCGCAGTGTGTGTGTCACATCCAATCACCTCACCGTAAGCCACACTGAGGGAAACGATGTAGAATGACTTGTTAAGAAATTTCGATCTATGCCATAGTAATGGCCCGGTAATAGAAATTATATTGGTCAAAGGTCAAAGGTTTGGGAATCTACAGATTTAGCAGTTATTTTTAGTGGCATCACTTCACAGATTCACTTCACTCAATATTCAGTTTTAGGAGTCTATTTTAAACAGCTACACTATTAAGGGGCACCTATTATGCAAAATTCACTTTTACATGTTGTTTGAACATATTTGTGTGTTGGCAGTGTGTGTGCACAACCACCCTATAATGATAAAAATCCACCGGCTCCTTTTCTTAATCCCCATAAATCATAAGCAGTGTATCAGAACAAGCTGTTCACAGAATTTGTAAAATGTGATGTCACATTTTACAAGCCCTGCCTAAAGCTGTTGATGGACACTGTCATATTAGCAGAGACCCCGCCGTGAGTGAGCCGCAAACAATCTTCCAGGTTTATCTTCACGCTAGTAAGAAATGTCTTCTTATTAGAGCTACAGACGTTATTCAGTCGAGAGCAGTGAGCGATTTTCTATTTTTATTTTATTGTTTGGGTCATATTATCAGCATAGACAGCAGTATAGGTACTGTATATTACACTGCTGTTACTTAGTACACAGATCTAATATAAACATGTGATTTCTTTCCCAGTAGTTTACCTTCACACACATAACCGACTGTGTTTTTCTAATATATGTCTGTTTTCAACATAAACTTGTGTGTATTTGACAGTTTAAGCGAAATAAGACATGAAAGAGAACTTAGTCTAATACTCACATGCCGTTTGACAGCCGCTTTACGTGCTTTGGATGTGTGCTCTCAGAAATCCATATATCAGAAGTTTAAACTGATATGGCTTTGAAACTGATGATTTCAGTGCCATAGAGATAATAATCAAAACCAAACAGATGTTTTTTTTTGTTTGTTTTTTGTTTTTTTGGCAGAGTATTCGAGGTATGAGCTGTAGAAGCACAGCCTATTCTGGAAAAGGGGGCAGGGAACAGCAGCTCATTTGCATTTAAAGAGACATGCACAAAAACAGCACATTTCTGCTTCCACTCAAAATAGGCATCTTCAAAATGATATATGAAATGATCTGTGGGGTATTTTGAACTGAAACTTCACAGACACATTCTTGGGACATCTGAGCTTTATATTACATTTTGTAAAAAGTGGCATAATAGGTGCCCTTTAAAAATAAAGTTTGCTTTATTGGCATTAGCTGTACCAGCTAAAGTCGCAAATTTAACTTATGTATAATAACCTTCACGACTAAAGCACTGTTTCCATCCCATGTGTTCAAGAGAATAAAATTGTCACTTCGAGCGCAAAATCTTAATAAAAACATTCAAGTTGCTGCACCCGGGGAAGCCTGTGGCTTTTTTCCCCTACATAATAAATAACTTGTGTCTCAGAGCACACAGGCGAAACAGAATAACAAATGCTGTCATGCTATCTTGCGTTTGGATGCCTGGGAATGCAATCTCGTGAGAAAGTTATGGGAGGTGATCATACCAAATCATTTTAATGACAAACTTTGTCTCAGACATTTCAAAATTATTAAAATAACACATTTGAGATAGTGTGCGATGAGATCATTGCACTGGTTAGTTCAGTTTCCACATGATCTGTTGAAGCAAAGTCACATTTAATTTGATGCAAATTGAGAAATTTATCTGGTAAATGTGTGTACATTTTTTAGAATTTATGGGCATCTTGTTGTTTCCATGCAGCATTTTATTATGTGATATCTGAACCAACCCCCCCATCAAACCATCCATGGAACTCTTCCATTCCACAAAAGGTTCCTTATAGTGGAAAAAATATTAAAATGTTCTTCATACTAAGAAAAGGATGGTTCACTGTTCACTGAAAGGTTCTTTGGGGAACCAAATGGTTCTTCTATGGCATTGCTGCTTGACCCCCTTTTTGGCACCTTTATTTTTAAGGGCTGTCAAGCTCTGAAAAGCACAAAAAAAAGCACCATCAAAAAGTCCATATTACAGTATAACTGCTGTGAAAATCCCGTTTGAAACCTTTATTTTAAGAGTGTATATAGTTCTAAAAATACTGTTCTGATGTCTCTGCCTACAGTGACTGCCTTTTAATGAGCAAATACAGCTATTGTAGCAGTAGGGTACAGTCAACACAACTACATCTGTAAGTGCTCTTGTTCAAAATCAACATAAAAAAGTGTTCACAACCAATTTATTTACATAACGTATTTCCAAAAAAAAAAAAAACAGTGCAAGACTTGATTTTGTCCTTGAAAAATTGAATGGATGGTGTTTGAAATAGAGGTGGTGAGAAATAAGAGGTATTGTTGATGATAGAATAAAAGGAAAAGTGTTTCTACGAATGCATCATGTTCTGACAATGCTTTCCAAAAATTTTAAATTGTTAGCATAAATTATTGCATTAGATATCAGAAACAAAATTTTTACACCGTTTATTATTCTATGTTACTATTAATAGATATATGAACATTATTTAAAAAATAATTTATATTAATTTCTCAATATTGTTCATTACCTAATGTTAGTATTTACTATTTTTATTTTTTTTATTTTTTGAATAACAAGCAATAATGAATCATTTAAAATAATTAATTAGTAAATCTGTTTTTGTAAAGAGTGGCAGTTCTTTACCCTGCTAAAACAAACTAACAGCTTAAACCAGGTGGTTTGGTGGTCTTAGCTGGTTTAACCCTGGTTTAATCCTCACTATTACCACTGAAGATCCAGGATAGCTGTCAGATTGACCCTATATTACAAATCACAGCTCAAGAGTCAAAAGTCACTGTTTTAGGCTTGGATTCCAGTTTACTACCTTAGGCTGGTTTAAGATGTCCTGATCTGGTGCAGCTAAATCCAGATACCTCTTCTTAGGGCATCTCAGATTAGTTATGAGATGACTGAGTGGTATTCTGTGGCAGATGCTCTCTTATTCAAGGTTTATTAGTATTTGTTTATATCCCAATGTGCCAGTGTAAAAACAAGGCCGACACAAAGAACATTAATAAAAATTTCAAAATAAACATCAAAATGTGGCTATATTCACTGTGTATGAAGGAAATTACAAGGAAATGAAGAAAAAAAACAACTCAACTTGGATGCAGACAAAACATCAAATCAGCAATGCGGATCTTTGTTTCCATGTGCAGAATATTGTCTGGGAACACAAATAGATGTATTCCCACCTCACACGAGGCTCTCCCATGTCAACATTGTGCAAAACATAATGAATTCTCCATATCCATCATTCTAGGGATTATAGGATACTTCATTATCATAGATGGTGATAAGCATGGCTTTGGGCAGGATAAACCTCATAATGAGCTTTAAGCTTCATGCAATTAATTTTCTTTTCACAAGGGGAGGAAAATTCCACGCGTGGGGAACCGTGGCCTGTAATTAAATGTAACCCTGGAGTTAACTCTTGGACTATCAGGCAGTGCTGGATACGTCCAATGGAACGACAGATACTAACACAAAGAGATTTGGTCTGAGACTCAGAAGTAAAGTCATTTGTTCTGCATGATGTATGCATTGTGGGTCTAAGAGATCTTGCCTGATTACGTCTCAGAGCTGTACAAAATATTCTGTAAGTGCCATGCTAGATTAGAGCATGCTGGGAAAACAGGCGTTGTACATAACTGGACTTTTTATTAAGATGTTTTTTTTTTCTCTATGTATCGCAAAGCCTTGAACTTATTTATTTATTATTTATGAAATTATTAGGGTGTTATAAGGAAACACACACACACACACACACACACACACACAAAAATCTCTTTATATATATTTTTGTATATCTCAGTAAGATTTTTATTTATGAAATTATTAGGGTGTTATAAGAAACACACACACACACACACACACACACACACATCTCTTTATATATATTTTTTGTATATCTCAGTAAGATTTTATTTGACATTTATTTGAAATATATTTTTTGTAACATTAAAAATGTTTCTGCTGCTTAATTTAATGCATCCTTGGTGAAAAATGAATTATTTATATAATTAATATTAATATAACCATCCATCTATTCTCCAAACCATTTATGCAGGATATAATGAAATATTATAAATACACCATAATATTATTAATATTAAACTACATATAATATTAATAACGTATCATTATAGGAGACCTCATTTGTGATTTTTCTTTCCTTTGGGTGTCTGTGATGCTGCAATGCGCTTGCAATCACCTGCTTTAATGTAATACCTGTAGACCTGTTACTGTCATTGACAAACCACCTGTCTGGCCTTGATTTTTTTTCGCATGGAAATGTGTTAAACATGTGCTCATTAAGGCAGGTTTAATTTCCTGAAGGGATACCAGATTCCACAACATGCTTTAGTTCCACCAAAACTACTGTGAATGAGCTCTCTAGATTCTACTAGATGAGTTTACCATGTTGGATAGCCACAATGCATCAGTCAGGTGCTCCAAAAAATGACATGAAAGCTGCAAAGTGAGACAGGTGTGATCCATCATCGGTAGTTCAGCGTGTACAGCACTGGCTCTCATTTCAGACCTTCATTGCGGTGACTTGGATCTGATTTGCACAGATATTCCTTCCCGCTGTCCTTGATTCAATTCTGTTCTTTCCCCTCAGGGTCTTTTCTTCTCTCTCCCTACATCTCTGTCTCTCTCACACATATAAGCTCTGTTACAAAACCTAGTGAGCTTCTTAGCTGCCTTTATAGGCAGATGTCTTATAAGGCAGCATCCCATTTGCTATGGAACCAGTGTTTTATATATATATATATATATATATATATATATTTCAATAAAAATGTTTTAATGGTTTTACAGACAGCATACCAAACAATTTTTTTTCAAAGTTTATATAGAAATATAATAAACTATATAAATAAACAAAATATATAGATTAAACATTTATTATTATTATTTTATTTTATTTTTATTTTTATTTTTATTATTATTATTATTATTATTATTATTATGGGCATCCTTAGGCAGTTCACTAGGTTTTGGAAGAGAGCAATACTGTCTCTTTCCATTTACTCATGCTTTATCTGATGATCTCTTCCTGATTAGAGACAGGTGGTCAATTCATATCGCCCCGTATGGCCAAAGTCTGCGGTTTCTTTCTTTCTTTTTTTGTGAAAATTAAAAACCCTTGCATATTTATGTTCAAAGATTAACTGCAGCCAAGCTGATAAATGAATTAGCTCATGCATATGCATGATCTCGCTAAATGGTCTCCTCTGACACCGGTTACCGCAGTTGCACCAATCACACCAACCCTATTTGGGTAAATTTGCATGAGGACATTGGAATATTAATCACTCTTGACAGCGATGGCAGCAATAAGGTGAAAGACTGAATGAGGCAAAGTGGTCTGTAACCTATATAGTTCCCGAGACCAAAATATCTAGCCTCCTTTATATATATTACATCACCTTAAATCAGTCCAGCTGGCCATATTTGCAGTTTGATCATATCTGTTCTTTACCAAACCCACATAATCTGTATTTATAGCCTGTACAGCAGAAAGAGGGGGCAGAATTAGCATTGTACAAGGAAAGCAGAACTAGGCTGCTGTCTCTTCCTCTCTATTCGTTCCTGTGTTTACCGATGTCGACGCTCTATTTTTATCGACAGCCCTCTGGAACACAACACACTACATCACTCTCAGAGCGAGTGCATGTCTGACAGATGACCAAGTTTACTGAGTGCTGTTAAGAGATGGATTCTGGGGCAGGAACCCAATTTATCTGCTGCTACCACTCTTCTCCCCAGGTGACAAAGAGATAGAGGATAAGAGAGAGAGAGAGAGAGAGAGAGAGAGAGAAAGAAAGAAAATCAGAGTGAAGGAAGGAGGGCTGGCTGTGCTAAAATTAGCAACATGCTACAGACTGGCAGGCTTGTATCAATCACGCATGTCTGTATGACATAAAGAAAACAGGGGAAAAGAAAGAGTTATAGAGAGAAAGAGAGAGAGAGAGAGAGAGAGAGAGAGAGAGAGAGAGAGAGAGAGAGAAGATATTACCCAGCTAGAAGGGAACGTTTTCAGAACTTTCAATGTTAAGTTATATAAAATGTTCTTGAAGTAATGGCATGTTCTTGTAACTTTAAATTATTAATATTTGACATACATTCTCATTATGTTGAAAAAAAAAAAAAAAAAAAGTTCTTAGAACAACATTCTCGGAATATCGTCATGATGTTATTTTGATTCAGTGAATGTTCTGATGTTGAGAGTATAGCATTCTGAGATCAGCATTCTCAGAATGTCCGTACTTGAATGTTTTCATAATGTTGAGAGAAAACATTCTTAGAATATTAAAAATAAACTTTGTTAGGAATGTTTTAAGAACCTTTTAGAAATCTTTAAATAACATTCTAATCACAACAAGAAAACTGGACATTTTTATGTTCTTAGAAAATTAAAAATAAACGTTTATAATTTATCTTGGGTGAACATAAAGTTAGAAAGTTGTAATAAACTTTTTATAACCTTTAAATAACATTAGAATCATGACAAGAAAACTGGACATGTCAGATTTTTAGAAACATTTCAAAACAACTGTATGTCCTGATTTTGCTGAGTTTGACGTGTTCCTGGGTCAACATATTTTGTTGACCCTGGAACAGCATTTTAATCCAAAAATTTAGTCTTGACCATATCTCTACACCTAAACCTAACCTTACCCATGAGTAATCCCTAAAATCAGATTTAATGATAGATGAATGACACTGATGTACAAGCAGCAAACACTGATTGTAAGCCTAAACTTCACAAAAACTATTAACTGGTTCTTCAAATCTGATTGGCTAATCACAATGTTGTTCCAGGGTTGAAAAGGATGTTGATCCAGGAACATGTCGAACTCGGCAAAATCAGGACATGCATGTTGCAACAGCATTTTTATAACCTAAATATGGTAGGTGGTTGCACAACATATGTTGCTTTTTAGCATAAAAACATGCATCTTATTCACTCATTTTCTGAGTGTATTTTAACCAGATGCTAAATGCACTGAAACAGTGCTGTGAATATTTAAACGAAGATGTCCCCCCCCTCCCCCAACACAATCATGCCACCTTTGTATGTAAATTAGTGTCATTATAGATTTTGCCTTATTCTCAAAACCCAGTGCTGTTAGCTTGGTGCAATTAACATTGCATTATTCCCACGGAAAGCATGTTTGTGCATTTTCCAATGATCATGGCAGCTTTAATTCATCAGATGATGATCAAGTGATGGAGAGACAATACTGTTATTAAAGAGCAGTTTTAAGTGCCTAGATTGCAGTTTTGGAGCAATTATGTACAATCACAGTAGTAAACTATAGCAGATCCCAGTAGTCTGCTGCATCCTTCACAAGCCACTTCTGAAAACCAGCCTGTAACGGAGAATTTTAGTAAACAAATATCAAGTGTTTTGCATTGTTAACTGTTTTGCATAATTTGTTCAGTGACTCAGGCACTAAAATAGTGCAGATAGTGTGTGCGATCAAATGCTGATATCAGTGGATGCAATTTATTCTTTTATTTAGTCATTTAGCAGATGTTTTTATGCAAAAGTAATTACAAATGAGGAACACTGCAAGCAATTTGTCATAGGAGGCAACAATATTTGCAGTTCACAATGCCAAGTTTCAAGTATAAGCTAGAACAGTACACAAGCTGTGACAAGTAGAGCAAAAGAGAACAAGAGAATTGCCCCCAAAGACTTATGCAACACTCATAGCAATCTAGCAATCTGTATCCTGCATTTTTTGGCTGTTTTTAAACAGGGTGTCCAGACATCCCGATAAAATTGGGACAGTCCTGATTTAATAAGCCATGTCCTGCATCCCGATGGAGTTACAGTCAGAACACCATTTGTCTTGGTAATTAGTCTTAGCTTTATTTTGAGTGTTGTAAATAAACATTTTAAGCTGATTCTGCTGTGATCTAGCTTTTTCTATCACGGGACTGGCGTGCAGATGTGTATTTGGGCAAATAATGAGATTTTTAAAAGAAAAGTTAATTTTATTTTCTAACACCTGCCAAAGTAATTTCAGCAGTGTAATGAACCTACTTACTTTGGAAAATCTTCTTAGAAATTTTAAGATGACGTAGGCTTTGTGTTGGACTTCAGTCTCAACTAAAGAGTTAAAGTTTGATACAGGTTATGTATGATGTCATTTCTGCTAAAAACCATTAATTTCAATGACACCAGGCTGGTGTGACTTGAGTCACACACCAAGTTGAAGAATGCTAAATGCCAATGATCATCTGGTTACCTAGTTTTAAATGACCCAGTCTGTGGCAATTCCTCTTCATTTTCACAAGGTGAAACGGGTCGAACTGGTTATTTGGACCTCTGCGTAAAGGTCAGGGAACAAGAGACCTCATTGTGTGCTCACATTGATTTCACTGATACTGACTTCTGCTCTCACTGCAGTCACTGTTTGATTTAATTTACCGGTGAGGAAAGATGCAGAACACAGTAAAGTAAGATTAAATGTCACGATAACGGACTAAATCATGAATCTGAAATGCCAGTTTTGAAGATAATGGTCCAGCTTGGCATAATTTAGATAGATAGAACAATAGAACGATAGATAGAATGATAGATAGATGGATAGACAGACAGACACAGACAGACAGACAGACAGACAGACAGATAGATAGATAGATAGATAGATAGATAGATAGATAGATAGATAGATAGATAGATAGATAGATAGATAGATAGATAGATAGATAGATAGATAGATAGATAGATAGATAGATAGATAGATAGATAGACAGACAGACAGACAGACAGACAGACAGATAATAATTTTGCTATATGCATGTGGTGTCTGAGAGATTGTTTCTGAGCGCTGAACAGAAAGACGGTGCTCATAGAGCGCAGGAGTATTGAGTGAAGTTATTTTTTCTGCTTTATAGGCCTTGAATGGTTAAATACACACACTTTTTTGTGTCAAAATGTCCGTCTTTGCAAGTGAAAGCAAACATCTGAAAAAAAGCAACCAAAAAAAAAAAAAACACACATTGGATCGGGGCAGCTCAAAGTGATAGCAGATAATGTTCATGCAGTCATTCATGTTAATTAAACAGCAAAAAAGAGAAAATCTCTCACTGCTCTTGACTAAATTACTTTTGTAACTTTAATAAGAAGACATTTACATATAATTTACACAGTGAAGAATATTCAGTGATTTTATACATTTGATTATTTCATGCAATGCATGTTGCATTTCTCTCTCTCTCTCTCTCTCTCTCTCTAGTATATATATATATATATATATACTGTAGTTTTTTTATTTATTTGTTGTTGTTTT
>JAFVLL020008901.1:0-22002 GCA_021397915.2 Tor tambroides
TTTTTTTATGTAAAATAAATTTGCAAAGATGTTAAAAACCTGTTATTTGCTTTGTCATTATGGTGGGTGGAGTGTAGATTGTTGTGGGAAAAAAAAACTAATTTAAAGCGCTTTAACGTAAGGCTGCAACATAACAAAACGTAAAAGAAAATGAAGGGGTTTGAATACTTCTGCAAGGCACTGTATATATATATATATATATATATATATGTGTGTGTGTAATGAGATAATGTTTAATATGTGTGATAAGAAAAACCATCTATATGTATCAATCCATCCATCCATCCATCCATCTTTCTATTGTCCATCTATCCATCCATCTATACATCTATCTATATATCTTTCTATGCATCCATCCATCCATCATTTATCCATCCATTCATATGTCTATCCTCCATCTATCTATATATCCATCCATCCATCCATCCATCTATCTATCTATCGTCCATCCATCCATCCATCCATCTATCTATCTTTTCTGGCACACTTTCTTCTCTTGTCACATAGCATTAACAGCAGGGCTGCTCTCCAATTATTAACCTTCATTTGGCCTGTTATTTCCTGCAAACGTCCCATCATGCCTTCCTGCAGAGAGCCAGGGAACCTCCTATTGGGTGAAAGTGTGTGACCATCATCTGTCACACAATATTTTTAACAGCAAACTCTGACCCATATCCTCTCTTTCGTCATATGTTACACATTTCAATCTGATACTGCTGATATCTTGACAGTTTTTAGAATTAACTTCTGTTTTTTTTTTTTTCCAGTAGATGAAATGTGACATATTGAAGCCAAATGATATTTCACATCTCATAATAGGTGAGATGTCAGAATAACTGTGCCAAATGTAAATTGTGAGTTTGAATGGAAATGACATCTATTAAACTGGACTGAAAACTGGTCAGGAACAGATTCAAAAGCTGCTGTGGTGCAAACTAGATTTTTATATTTTCTGAGTAGTGTTTGCCAGTAAACTTACCACTACTATTCTATGTGTTGTGTATCCAAACATTGCCTCAATCAATAGCATGAGTGGAAGACGGACAAGAATTAGAAAAAAACCTACTGGAAAATAATCATTATCTCAGAAATTACACACTCTGCCTCTAATGTTAAAATGGTTGCATGAAATAAGACCTATTTATATATTCATATATACAGTATAATATAGTATATTTATTTACTTGATCTCTCAAACAAAAATGCATTACTAAAATTTCTAAATGCACATAAAAACATAACATTCATTTTCATGCGTTTATATGAAAAAAGTGTGTATTAAAACATTGAATTAAACATGAAATTTTAAAGTATTAAGACTGAAACAGTATTTTCTTGTAAAATGCACTCCAATAATCTTTGCTATATTTACAATTAAAAAAAAAAATGTTGTGCCAATTCCTCCAAGTGTCACATATCATGTACATGCTTCAAGGTCCAGTTCTTACCACTAATGCATCATCTGCCCCTGAACTGACCTATCCATTACTGCAGAAAAGTGCTAGCGTTTGGAGAAAGAAGTGACCTCTCTGCTTAGTGGCAATCCCTGGGTCTTCCCCTCCTGACTGCGTCCCAGCGTCAAGCCTGTCATTAATTCTTATTAACTGCCAACTGAAGGGCCCATTAGACATGCAAGGAATTATCATATTCCTGCTGCGTTTGCCTGCTTATCTCCAAAATCAAGGAAATGCTGGAAACACAGATAAATGGTCAACAAATTTCCCCATGCAAAGTGTCAGATAACTCATTTGTGACTGTTACTACAGAGAAAGGAAGTGTGATTTATAATGGCCTCGACATTTCATGCTTCCCTGAAGTTTTTTAAAGCAGTGCAACAGATTCTAAGAAAGAAGCCTCTTTATTCCAACTTACATTTAGATAATAGCCGTTAAAAGCAATTACAGATGTCATGAGTCTTCATTAAAAAGCAATTTGTGTGAATTGCATCGTTAGCTGTACTTCGCAGGAACAAAGCGCTTGTTTCAGGACGCAGCAAAGCAAATGAACGTGCTGTCCAGAACGTGCGACGAAACCGAGATATTTATCAGGATTTGCCAAATTTCACTTTCAAGAGTTGCAAATAAATAGCAAGTAACACATTAAAATAAACATTTTGAGGTAGAAAGACCAAAATGGTATTTTCTTGTGAAACATACTCTAATAATCTTACTTTTACTCACAACGTCAAAAAATAAATAAATAAAATTAAATCAACAACAACAAAAAACTTTGAACATGTCAGAAAATATCTAATGGGAAGGTTTGAGGATTCCAGGGAGGACTAAACATACGATAATACTTTTTTTTTTTAAACAAGAACATACTACTTTTACTCTTTATACTTCAAAATTGGATGTTCAGTGCATTACTTGCCATTTCTTTATAATTAATTGTGAAGTCTACTAGCAATTTCTGAGTGAATATTCTTTCTACACCAAATATTTTTCAGACAAACTTGTTAAAATGAGGTAACCAACAAGCACAGCACATCTGCAGCACTTCCAATATCTCATGACATGATTTGCTCCTTCTCTCTGACACACACAAACAAATCTTTTTTAATTGAGAAAAGTACTGCTTGCCTGTTATTTTTGGCTTAAGTTTGAGCCTAAAACATGCATCTCGAAAATCACAACAGCAACAAGTGCAATTCTGTCTCCAATCAAATTCAGAAGTTGAACTGAAAGTGAAAAGCGTTCATAATTCAACGCTGACATTGATGCACAATGTCCTTTCTGTGTCACAAACATCTTCAAAATCCACTCCCCACAATCTCGTAATTACATCACTTCCAATTACAGGCTTAAAAAGATGCAATCTGTATGAATAAATCAGGTTATTTACTGCTCATACTATTTATGTCACATAAGCACTCCAGTGTTCATCTGAACGACAAGCAGAGATTAGGAGACTTCAGAATAAAGATTACAGAGTGACTGTGCCATTTCTCTGGATTCATGCATACAGATTACAGAAACATACAGACAGATACAGATTTGTTGGTCAAAGGAGAATCAATGAGTGACCTGAGTGAAAAATAACCCACTGACCAATGAAGTGGCATTAGAAGCCCCACCGCAGGACGTCCTGTGATTGTAATGCATATAATCCTAACGTACTATCGAGAGAAACAAATCAATAACTCAAGATATTCCCTCCCCCACCGAGAATTGTTTGGTGAGGAAACAATTTTCACTCAGAAATTGCTAGTAAATATCACAATTGCAAAGAAACTGCAAGGAACACATTGATTTGAACATGAAACTTTGAAGTAAAAACAGTGAAATTGTATTTTCTTGTAAACCACACTCCAAAAATCTTAAAAATAAAATCTCCAAAAATCTCCAAAAATAAATAATACAGTGAACACTGAAAAAGAAAAGAAAAGAAAAATGTGTAGAAACAATTTTCACTTAGAAATTGCTAGTAAATTTCACAAATACTCACAAAGAAATGGACATGTTGGATTAAACATATATACACACACCCATATATATATAAAATACACTGAAAGGCAAAATATACATCTATGACGGAGGATAATTGAAGAGAAGTGTTGATGTTATACTTCTAATGCATTTAATACTGAAAATTATGAATAAAATATTCAAATCCAATAAAAATGAACTAAAATTAAATTAAAATTGTTTTATTTTTTATCATGCCATCATTACACTCAATTGGAAACTTGCAACTGAATCCATTGCAAGACAGTTTTACGTTTGCCACTTAATAATTTTATATTGTCCAAAAAAAAAAAGCAAGTACAGTGAGGGAAAAAAAAATATTTGATTACCTGCTGATTTTGTACGTTTGTCCACTGACAAAGAAAACATCAGTTTATAATTTTAATGGTAGGTTTATTTTAACAGTGAGAGACAGAACATCAACAAAAAAATCCAGAAAAATGCATTTCATAAAAGTTATAAACTGATTTGCATTTTAATGAGTGAAATAAGTATTTGAGCCCCTATCAATCAGCAAGATTTCTGGCTCCCAGGTGTCTTTTATACAGCTAACAAGCTGAGAATAGGAGCACTCTCTTAAAGGGAGTGCTCCTAATCTCAGTTTGTTACCTGTATAAAAGACACCTGTCCACAAAAGCAATCAATCAATCAGATTCCAAACTCTCCACCATGGCCAAGACCAAAGAGCTGTCCATGGATGTCAGGGACAAGACTGTAGACCTACACAAGGCTGGAATGGGCTACAAGACCATCACCAAGCAACTTGGTGAGAAAGTGACAACAGTTGGTGCAATTATTCACAAATGAAAGAAACACAAAATAACTGTCAATCTCTCTCGGTCTGGGGCTCCATGCAAGATCTCACCTCGTGGAGTTTCAATGATCATGAGAACGGTGAGGGATCAGCCCAGAACTACACGGGAGGATCTTGTCAATGATCTCAAGGCAGCTGGGACCATAGTCACCGAGAAAAGAATTGTTAACACACTTCGCCGTGAAAGACTGAAATCCTGCAGCGCTCGCAAGGTCCCCCTGCTCAAGAAAGCCCGTCTGAAGTTTGCCAATGAACATCTGAATGATTCAGAAGAGAACTGGGTGAAAGTGTTGTGGTCAGATGAAATCAAAATACAGATCTTTGGCATCAACTCAACTCGCTGTGTTTAAAGGAGGAGGAATGCTGCCTATGACCCCAAGAACACCATCCCCACCATCAAACATGGAGGTGGAAACATTATGCTTTGGGGTGTTTTTCTGCTAAGGGGACAGGACAACTGCACCGCATCAAAGGGACGATGGACGGGGCCATGTGCCGTCAAATCTTGGGTGAGAACCTCCTTCCCTCAGTCAGGGCATTGATAATGGGTCGTGGATGGGTATTCCAGCATGACAATGACCCAAAACACACGGCAAAGGCAACAAAAGAGTGGCTCAAGAAGAAGCACATTAAGGTCCTGGAGTGGCCTAGCCAGACTCTAGACCTTAATCCCATAGAAAATCTGTGGAGGGAGCTGAAGGTTCGAGTTGCCAAACATCAGCCTCAAAACCTTAATGACTTGGAGAGGATCTGCAAAGAGGAGTGGGACAAAATCCCTCCTGAGATGTGAGCAAACCTGGTGGCCAACTACAAGAAACATCTGACCTCTGTGATTGCCTATACAAGGGTTTTGCCACCAAGTACTAAGTCATGTTTTGCGAAGGTCAAATACTTATTTCAGTCAATGCAAATCAATTTATAACTTTTTTTGAAATGTGTTTTTCTGGATTTTGTTGTTGTTGTTGTTGTTATTCTGTCTCTCACTGTTCAAATAATCCTACCATTAAAATTATAGACTGATCATTTCCTTGTCAGTGGGAAAACGTACAAAATCACCAGGGGATCAAATCATTTTTTCCCTCACTTTAATGTATCAAAGTAACATCCATATGGCATTAAAATACTGCTATATTATAATACATATTTTGTGGTCATGCACACAGTTCAACACAATGAACGTGTAAGGCAGCAATTGCAACTAATGAGTGATTACAATATAAGCAATTAAGCATAATAGTTGGCAGTTTTGTATGTCAATCCAAAGTTGGCATCATCTGAGGTCTTTGCAAGTGTTGTTATTCCTAAAAAGTTAATCCAACATCGATGCAATGGTCAAAGGCCTCTAGGGAATACTGAAGCCTCTCTTGCTTCTGCTGAAAGATTGCAATCAGTATCCAGGGACACTGGGTTATATTTTCATATATACAGTATTATTGTTACGTGACAGTGTTTTGTGCTTTTCCCCACAGTGTTTTGTGCTTTTCCCCACCCTTTTATTTAATTGGTAGTTTGCTAATGTTTTTCCTTTTGTCTCTATTCGCTGCTGTTTTTCTTCTTTAGGTCTTGTCATTGGCTGGCCTGACTATCATGGGAATCTCATTATCTGTGACATCCCAATGCGAATAGCTGACGATTGTTGAAGCGATGTACCGTGTATCCTCTGGAGGCGGAGTTGGACTTGCTTCGCCTCTACTCATTTTCGCTGCTGTTAATCTCACGATTGTGTGTTTGTATGTGTGGTTCGCTTCTAACTGTTGTTTAGTCAGTGGACGTCTTCCCTGGCTTTGGTTACACCTTCCTAGAGAGAAGAGTGAGGGAAGTACATCACGTGACATACATATTACAACACGTAGGTTTTGCCTTTGTTAAATACACTAGGTCAGGAGCGTGTGCCACTTTATGTATGTTTTGTTTTAGGACAGTGTAGATTAGTTAGGGCGTGTGACGCCGAAGATTTGTTTTTTTCTTTGTTTTATTTTCAGTTAGGACAGAGGGAGGGGTTCTTAGTACTTTATGTTTTGTTATTTTCTTTTATTTAGCACCGCTCATTCTCCTTCTCTCTCTGGTTTGTAAATCGGTTTATGGTTTATTGCACGATTTGTATTTGATTCTCACTGGCTTGGTTGTAGACATTTCTAATTTGTTAATAAAGCGAACCACCATTATTTCTTGAAATTTCTAGTTGTTTTGGTTTCGGTCATTCATTATGTTCCTCATTATTTGTGTGTAACTGCTTGGGGTTTTCCGCCTTGAGCGGCCTTTATGTGCGTTTCCCTTTTCCCCTAGACCACCATACCAACAGGGGACGTAACAATTATATATATATATAAACAAACACAAGAAAACGTGCTTTTTTTTTTTTTTTTTTTTTTACATGACTTGTTTGACTTTCTCAGCTGGAAAGAAAGTGTATTAAAAGTTCTAAGATGTTATGATGACTTCCATACTCTCCATAAGGTGCCTAAGGCTGTCATTTGTTTTTAAAGGTGAAATGTGTCATTTCTGTGCCACCAAACAGAAGTGCAAAAATAATGACTGTTTGCAAAACTCCCCACGGTCTTCCATAGTTTGGCCAAATCTGCTGGTTTTCTTTAGATAAATAGATAAATGACACAGCAGTGTGATTAAACCTGGCACAAATTGAGAATCAGAATCAATGCTAACACTTCTCTGTGTCACTTGAAGGAGCAAAGATTAATTTGCCTACTGTGTCAGTGTAAAAGACATTTCACCAGCATAATCACTATGATACTATGAGCTCTTTATTATTACCTGAATCAATATTTAACTGCACTAACCTTAAGATATTAACATTGACATTTGTTTAACATTTATTTTAGAGCAAATGTAGGTGGGTTTAGCTGGGAATGAGGGTCAAAAGAGATACTAATTGCTATATACATATACATGTGTGTGTGAGAGCCGTGACAATTTGCATCAAATTAAATTGACAAAAGTGATTTTATACATACAAACCATATTAAATTCAAGTAAAGTGTCTACTTTAATGTTTCAAATATTTTTTTGGAAATATTTTTTAGTATAAGAATAAGTATAGTTTTTAGTATTATAAAAAATTAATTCAAAACTATTATAATTATTATAAATTATTACAATTATTATTTCTACATAACATCGGTGAAATTCACTGTAAAACTACCCAAACACATTCACACACTATACTCAGTAGAAAGTTCAGTAAAAAGACTCAAAAGTCAGAGACAATTAATTGCCGACCTGATTTGTATAAAAGAATATTCACCCAGTTTCAAGGCGATGCCTCAGAAATGATTTGTTTTAGGCTGGTTATTTGACCTCAGCTCTGACAGGCCAGTCATATTTTATTCTGCAGAGGGAATGAAACCTGCTCAGATGTTAATAAAGTTCTGTGAGTACAAACAGAGTTCATCCGGGGACCAAATCATCCGCCCCTCACCTCACATTTCTAGCAGCCCTTTATTCCACATTCTGCTCATTTCATAGCATTCAGCCTGGATTGGTGGACGTCTTGATTCCAGGCACGAGCTCATAATGGTTTCTGGATGCGGTCCAGTCCCGCTGAGTCCTAACATAAGATGCTAGTGACATGTTTGATTGACACTGGATTTGCGTTACTCAAGCATGTCCTTGAAACACAAGCTCACAGCAAATGGAGATGCATGCTTTTCTGAAGAGCATGTGAGTGCTGCAAAACTAGCCATCACAATTCTAGGATGTTCGTTGTGGTTTCGTACTGTCTCAATCCTTTACTAAACTGAAATCTCTGTGATATTCTGATCTCTAGATGTGGCTCAGGCCCTGCATTCAGTGTCGGTCAAGGTCCTTTTCCCCCCAATTTTTATCTCACCAAAGCCTGTTTTATAAAGAATACAATCTGAAGAAAATCTAAAACCCACAAATGAGGTCATTTTAATGCAGTGTTATTTTAGTGTCATTGATAAGTTTTTTTTTTTTAAATTATTTTTTATTTTAAATTAGTTTTTATTTTTATATTTTCATTCAATATTTTAGTCTTTTTGACACGTCTCTTTGCTATTTATTTATTTTTAAAAAGATCTACAGAAGTGTTTATTATTAATTTTTGTCTTCATAATCTTTTTATATACTGCAAGTTAAACTAAATGAAAATAAATTATTATTATTATTATTATTTTACATGTGAAATGTCACATTAATGAAGACAAATTGTTTCATGATCACATCTAACTTTGGATTAGTAAGATTTATTCCCTTCCATTAATCAGCACAAACTGTAATTAATTCATAAATTTGATTTAACTAAACATTCATACAAAAATGTTTTAAAATATTTTAATAAAAATAGGTAAATAACGTTTTTGAAAAAAAAAAAAGGTATTTTTATTTTTATTTTTTTTTAATTAATTTTTAATTTTTTAATTAATTTTTAATTAATTAATTTTTCTTCAGCTGTAGTTTTTTTTTTTTTTACTTTCGAACTTAAAGTTCAATTAAATGAAAATGAGAAATTTTGCCTTGGCAACTAGCTAAACATTTTTTTTATTATTTTAAACAACGACGACAACAAAAGTTATTTTGCCAAAATATCAATCACAGCCAGATCTCAATATGAGAATTACATTATATTAAATGTAATAAAATTATATATTAAATTATATTATTGGAGATTTACAAGAAAACACCAATTCAGTTTTTCTACTACAAAATTTAGTTTATGGTTATGACATTTACTAGCAATTTCAGATAACTGTTTCGATGACCAACTTTTCGGCGTAAGGACATTTAAAAGACTTTTAGTCTCATGAGCTATGAAAGAGCATCATCTGGGCAATAAAACACCTTTGAGGAGCGAATCAGATTGAATGTTGGCAAACATTTCCTTGTGTAATCTCCAAAACAGCATTTCCCAGAGTTTAGATCATTCATATATTTATTCATCTCGATCGGTCTCTTTATTTGTGTGTGTTATGGAAATGAATTGAGCTTCCCTGCGTCTGCAGAAGGACAGAGAAGTGAAGGTGCTGTGAGTGGGAGTTATTTGTTCGGGCAAATGCTGTTAGTCGGCCCACACAGCCTGATTCATGCGACTCTTTTCCATTCTGAAGGCTGGAAGAATGCAACACGGAGGGCATGATTGCAGAGCGTTTGTTCCGTCCTTGAATGAAGGGGAATCTTCTGTCTGGAGACCAAACAAACGACGAGCAACCGATCCAACAAACCCAAAGCAAAACTTGACAACACAAGAACTATAAAGTCAACATGTTTTCTATGTGAAACATGGTTTAATGAAGAATCTGTTTAAGTTTTACACCAATGTCATTGAGGGGGACGATATATTGAATATTCAATCCTGTATGATATCGCAAACGACTGTCCTTTTCTGCTGACATCATCAAGCCTACAACTCCTCCCGTCCAACCACCTGTCATTTAATCAATTCCTGAAGGACAGTCCAGCATGACTGAATATCCCATTTTACATGTTAAATGTGTCACATGAAGGAAGTGAAATGGTTTGCAAACACTGTTTCATGATCACTTTCAACTTTGAATTGGTGTGTTTTATTTATTTCAATAATCAGCTTAATCTGTTAATTAATGCAAAATGTTCATTTAACCCCCCAATTTGGTTTAAAAAAATAAAATAAATAAAAAATAAAACACAAAACAAAACACATATGTAGTTAAATAATATTATTTATCACCATGTTTTTTTTTTGTGCATACAAAATATGGTTTTATTTATTTATTTACTTATGTACTTACCGACTAACAAAAATTTACACAGAATTTACAATAATTGGGGATCAAATCAAATGAAATAGTTGTTTTGGCAAACGCAAAGAAAAAATCTTGTTAAAAAATGTGTGTGTATATATATATATATATATATATATTATTAATATTGATTATTACAAACAGACACAATACATAAATACATTCTAAATATTTGAAATCTCTTTTTAATAAACATTCAATAAATAATTGAATAATATAATAGAAAAGTAAGTCTTGATTTATTTATTTAAAAATTTACACAAGGAAATAATCAAGTAATGCAAATAAAATAATTGTTTTGGTGAAAAAAGAAAAACAAATTAATAAATTTAATAATATAAATATAAAAATAAGTCTATTGATTATATTTGAGATATATATGTAGAGAATTATTGTTGTGCACTTATTTATTGCATCTGTAAGTTGCTTTGGATAAATGTGTCTGCTGAGTGAATGCATACAAATGTAAATATGATATATATAAAAACATATGTAGCTAAAATATCATCAAAAACGCTTACATATTTTATATATTTTTAGGTGTATTAAAAATACATTTCAAGTATGTAGTGCACTCATTGGTTTATCGACATACAACAGAAGAAAAAATAAACAAGGAGAGAAAAAAAAATCCCACCCACGACTCGAGCGAAGCCTAGCTCGATCCAGGGAAAAAACTCCCTCTTTCCAGATGAGAAGCACATCTGACTCACAAGCAGACATATTTTCAGTCAAGCGATCATTCATCTTTTGTGTGGCTGTGATGTCAGCGGTGGATTTTTATTTATTTAATTGTTTATTTTCAGCGCCTGCAGAGGTGGGTGGAGGAACTGGCTGTAAAAGCTCACACACTCCCAGCTTCAGCATCTCGCCTGACATCATTGCCTCCGCTCGCTGCCACAGGCGTGCAAGTGCCAAGACATGGAGAACACTTGTCAGGTCGGGAAGTGTTATCTATTATTCTCAATATGCCAGAGCGCGTCTCAGGCTGACAGACGTGGTCCTGGCACAGATATACGGCCCATCCAGCACACGCACCTCACTGCAGGCCTAACTCTACCTCCAAATTGCCACCTATGAAAGTTTAATGGTTGTCTGTGACTGCATAGTGAATAATTGAACAAGAGAAAAACCTGATTCTTTCCTGGATAACGAAGCCGACAGTAAACCTCAGTGTGAGGGAAGGGAAAATGAGCAGGGGAAAAAAATAAGTACCAAAAAGCAGAAATGCCAGATTTTAATGCCTGGTTCTCCACAAGAATAGAAAACCCACAAGTTTTGTCGAGTTTTGCTCAGCTGGTATTGCTTTAGGATCTAGATTTTACATTGACCTAGCATCCAAATACATATATAATCTGAATGTAATAATAATAATAATAATACTTATTATTATTATTATTATTAAAAATAATTAATAGTTAAAAATATTTAATAAAAATAAAAGAATTAATCATTAAAAATAATACTATTATTATATTATATTATATATGTATTACACGTTAATTCTTATTATATAGCAGTAGTATATATAATTTATATTTTCTATCAGATTAATAAGCAGATTTAGACTACTATATCTCCTCGTGTGTATATTTAGCATTAATAATAATAATAATTTGATTTAAATACTTGTATACTGCAATTATATATTATATTGTATTATATTATATTATAGTGGTACAAGTTCAAATATTATTTCTACAGATTGATCACAATATATATGCAGAATTAAAAATATATTTAATAATAATGAATTAAAATCAACTTAATACTTTTTCATTATATTGTATTGTATTATATTATATATTATGATAATCCTTCTACAGTAGATGAATAATCATCTTTTTTCCTGAGATTCCCATTCCCAAGTGTCTAGATTCATCAAATATTGACAAACTGTACTTTTGCCAAGATTCGTAAATATACCAAAGCCTGCCAAAGTCAGAGATCTCAATATGAACTCATTTCTCTTCAAAGATCAAGCGATCTGAGCTGCTATCCATACTCATTTTAGAGCTCTTTCCTCTCACTGTATGACAACTATTGTTATTTCTCGCAAGGATGTTTAGGAGAAACATCTGAGAATGACACTTTAATGAAACCTTGCGTCTCCTGAGCGCTGGAAAGGTAAATCCCTGAGCAATAAAACCTTCCTGTGGGTCAGACAGGAGACAACGCAGCCACCGGCTTTAGAAGACACTCACGTCAAACCTGTATTTAGGTTTAATTACAGCTTCCTGTCTTTCTGTCCCATGGGATGTGACTAGCAGCTTAAGGGTTTGATGATAAACTCCATCCTTCAAACCATCACCAGCAGCTTAGTAATTTCATTAAGAAGGAAAACCTGCCAAGGAAAAAGGGAATATGATGCATTTTTCCTTTGATTAATTGTTTCAACAGGCCTGTGTTCACCTCTATTTTAATGACCTGAGAAAACAGTGACACGACATTATAATATTCATGAGATTCTAGGCCTCATTATAGTGACAGGATTTGCATTTTAACTTTCACGTGCGTTTTCTGCCTTTTGTGACTAAACAGTAAAGATGCATTAATAACTTCTACAGCTGTTTTCTGAGGCGGCGTACGGCAGCTGTACACAATCTTATTATTACAGGAATGCGCCGTGAGTCAAAATACATTTACGGTCATTTTAATTGTCTCTTACATTTATTGCTTCTCAGATTTTATCCTGCGATAAAACCCCCTGATAATCTGACATGTGCCTCCTCTAGAGTTTGTAGAAAAAATGTTTAATAATGTCTCAAACTCAGCTCACATTTGCCAAGACACCAAAGTCAAACATAATATTATGAGCTTCAAACATTTCTCATCAAATTAGATCAATAAGATCAAACACAATACTGGCTTATATCCTAGCTATTATTCTAATATGTCCAAAATCATTTAATGAGATTTTATTTATATATTTATTTATTTATTTGAGGTTGAATCAACAATAAGAGCTAACATTCTTCTAAGATTATACCCAATACAGGCTTGCAGAGGCATTTTCCATTTTCCATATAATTTATATTTTCTACCAAATTAATAATCAGATTAAGACCACCTAAATCCCCCATATATATATATATATATATATATATATATTCAATTTTCAATTCAATTCAATTCAATTCAAGTTTATTTGTATAGCGCTTTTCACGATACAAATCGTTGCAAAGCAGCTTTACAGGAAATTAAGTTTATACAATATTTATATATTGTAGAAACTTAATATATTTAACATATGGCAAAATTTGGTAATTCTGAATGCTGTCTGAGGGGTTGGCATCATCTCTACTCAGGTGTTTGGTCATCTCAGATCATTTAAGGGTTGGATCCAAACTGAAGCTTGTGCAATTCCTAGTTACAGAAACAGAGAAACAAATAGAGACATTATTAGCGTAGCTGCTGTTCCATCCAAGCAAAAATGATTTGTTCAACCTAAGCTAAAGAATAATGTGCGTTTGATCAGATATAACTGCAGTACAAGATTATGAGATGCATTAGAAAAATGCTTGGCTAAAGAGATGTGTCTTTAATCTAGATTTAAACAGAGAGAGTGTGTCTGAACCCCGAACGTTATCAGGAAGGCTATTCCAGAGTTTGGGAGCCAAATGTGAAAAAGCTCTACCTCCTTTAGTGGACTTTGCTATCCTAGGTACTACCAAAAGTCCAGAGTTTTGCGACCTTAGGGAGCGGGATGGATTGTAGCGTGGTAGAAGACTAGTTAGGTACGCAGGAGCTAAACCATTAAGGGCCTTATAGGTAAGTAATAATATTTTGTAACTGATACGGAACTTGATAGGTAGCCAGTGCAGAGACTGTAAAATTGGGGTAATATGATCATATTTTCTTGACCTGGTAAGGACTCTAGCCGCTGCATTTTGGACTACATAATAATAATAATAATAATAATAATAATAATAATAATAATATTTAATAATAATAATTATATTATATTATATTATATTCTTTCTACAGCTGATTAATCAATTACACATTTAATATGTAGAATTAAAAATATAACAAAATAATAATAATAATAATAATAATAATTATTATTATTATTATTATTAATAAAGTATAATAATAAAGTAATAGTAAATACTTTTATACTACTATTTATATTATATTATATTATATTATATTATATTATATTATATTATATTATATTATATTATTAGATTTCAGGGCTATAAGGTTGTGATTTACATAAATATAAATCACCAATATCAATCTTTTTAAAGTTCAAAGAGAAACATCAAAGAAATATTCATAATGTGTATAATCTCCTAACACATCTGAGATCATAGAATATCATTTTTTGTAAAATCTCACATACTATGCACATATCCTGGTGTTTTACTCAGCTTTATCCATATGGATATTGTGTCGTGGCTGCCTGTCAGGCCAAGCGTCGTCGCAGCTTTGATCTAATTTCTGTTGTCCTGAGCGTCCGTCTTTGATTTTTCAGCGTGTTCCCGTCTGCTCTCACCTGAAACTTCCTTCACCTTTTCTCTTTGCTTTTTTCTTCTAGAAGAGATAATAACCATCTGTGAAAGACGCCCTTTTGACCGGACGAATGAGGGCAGAGGCAAAAAGCCGAGTTCTGCACTTTGGGCCGTATTTCAAGATATGACATTTATGCTGACATTTTTGTGTTATGAAGGATTAATAAGTGAGTCTGCTATCCACTGTTCTCTTCTCACAGAAATGTTTAAAGATTTTCTTTTCTGCAAAATGCTTCTCATCTCATCTCACGGTGTAACAGCACACTGCCTCTCTCCTCTCATGATATCACCATCTGATGGCCATCACACTTATGGTATGAAGCAAGAGATGATTTCAATTGCAACAGATATCTCAAGACACACAACGCTCTGTAAAACAACATGAGATGCTGAAACCATAAACAGGTTCAAATATCATGAGTCATTTTGCAATAAATTGTTGTTGTTGACTCACTGTTGCAGAAACTTTCATTAATGTCATAAGCACAGACTTGTTTTGTATAGTACTCTGATCTGGTCATGGTTTTGTGGATCATGACTCAAAGCAGGTACAAAATATGAATCTTAAAACTGGAATTAAAACTAAAGTCTTGGTACTTTTGGATGTATTTACAACAAAGGAACTTTATATAGTAAAATCAAGAAGAACAATTTTGTATTCTGCACTTCTTTCTGAGTCACTAATCAAAATGAATTCCATTGAAGCTTAAGGCGCTGGAACATTCTCCATGATGGAGAACATGATTATCAGGTTTTGTTCATATATGCTCATGTTTGCTGTCGTTAAAGCAAAAAGACGACACACAAAAGGCTAAAAAATTCTGTAAATGGTATTTTTTCAATATATCTCTCTTTTATTGTTGTTTCGCTGATAACACAATACTGATGATATGTCTGAACACAACTAATAATAAATATTTTGACATTTTGTAACATTAGTCAATTCATGAAAATGAAATATTACAAATATTCTACATATAAATAAATGAATAAATAAATAAATAAATAAAATATACATTATTATTATTAAATATAATTAATTATTTAATTATAAAGGTAGAATTGTGATTAATCACCTTTGTGTATTTAAAATAAATTTAATTATTATTAAATATAAAAAAAATCAATCTAATTAAATTAAATTAAAAAACATTTTAATCACTGTTATTTTAGTATAACTGATCTATTACTATAGTTTTGTGCGAACTGTGTTAGCAACAACAACAAAAAAAACTTAAAAACTAAAAAAAAAAACTAACTAGCAGTTTCAATGGTAGTGTAATTTGTAATAAAAAAGTTACATTTTATTTCCAAAGTACAAAATAGAAAATAGAAACCAATTTACTAGCAGACTTTTGGAATCCTGTACAAACACCCTGAATCCAAAACCCTCTTTTTCCTCCAATTTGTCCCTCACAGATGACACAGCACTGAGAAAACTTGCATGCTTGTGATGTAAATGACATTTTACACAACGTGACCTTTATCAAGACTCTACGCTATCAATTAAACCCCTCTGCTTGCCAGCGACTGACCTGCCAATGAGGTCAGCCTATTGTTACCCGGCTCACACAACTCTGCATTGTTTTACAAGGTTTTGTTTACCCATCTGTATCCACCCCAACTCAAGCCATAAAACAGAGAGGGCTGCGGGACTGCCTTCCCATTCGGATGATTTAATTTAGCTCTGGTCACCGAAGAATGATTCCAGTGTTTGAGATTGTCACGCGCACGAGACGCTTCCCGAAAAAAAACCCCTGATGCTGCATGTTAATAAGACTGGAGACCCTGAATATCTCCATGCTAGATGAAGTGTAAAGAATGAAGGCTCCACTCAATTACCGGCGGCGAGGTGCGACTCTTGCGTGCATTTTTAATTTACTGCACCGCTTTCTTCCCATTCGGCCCCATCCTCAAAGGGACGCTGATGAGAGTCAATTGGCTTTGTTTGGGAATAAATCCAGAGGAAGCAGTTTGAACACTCCACTCGCGTCGCAGATAAATGTTTGTCATTGGCGTCCCCCCGTCCGTCTCAAAGAAATCCGATAAGGCTGTGAAGACACATGATAATTGTGCACTGATGTAACAAATGTGACATTTAACAAACAAACACTGCATAAACTGATCCAGCCGACTGATAGCGGGTTACAGATTGCGCCGGAAGGTTACGGCCAGCTGAATAATCCCCGTATCGAGCGCAGGGGTCAGCGCACATACACTGCAGCGTATTTGTAGGTGATGAGATGGCGAGATTTGTGTCGCTTTAAACACAACGGCTTATCTGCTCAAACGAAGGATTTGTACGAACGGATCAGCTGGTAAAAGGGTAAATGTTGTTTTATTTAAAAGGACGGGAGTTAAGCCTTCAGGATACCAGGATCTCCTTAGAGCGGGAAGGCAGGAAGCTTGACGGGGACGTCTAGTTATACGCAGCCGCCTCGTGTGCTGTTGGACACAATTGAAGTAACAATTGCTTCATTCTGGACTAGTTTTCCTGTAATTGTCTTTGTTCTGGAATAGGGTGTTTTTAAATAGCTAATGTCTGGCTATCCGCTTATACCACACTCTAAAAAAGGTTTGATAAAAGTTCTTTACATAGTAACAGTTTTATTTAGAACCCTATCAGCCTGAAGAATCCTTTGATGTTAAAACAGTTCTTTATATTATAGTTTAGGTCCTTTTTCGCGCCTTTTTTTCCCTTCAAATCTGTAACTGTCAAAGCGACTCATTTAAGATGTTTTTTTAAAGGTTCTTTACATGTAGTGACAGTTCTACTCAGAACCATATCAGCCTGAAGATTCCATTTATGCTGAAATGGTTCTTTGTGTTATAGTTTAGGGTTCCTTTTTCCCGCCTTGTTTTTCAAATCTGTAACTGTCAAAGCCAGCTTAAATGTCTATAAATTTAAACTTTCAAATTGTAACTGGTTGTAACTGGTCAATCCTCTCCTTTTCTCCACTAAGTAACAGAGATATTGAATTTATGATCCATATTGTTAGATTTTTAAAAAAAAATATTATTTGGATTTATGCATACCCAGTCACAAAAAACACTAGAAACTGTTTCTACATAATACTACTAATAATAATTTAAATATACTAATTTTAATTAAACTAATTACTTAACTATTATTAAAAGGTTATTTATAATACCATTAAGGTCCAAAGCACGTTCAAAACACGGTTCTTTATGGAACCATATAAAAGGGCTCTATTTAGCACCAAAAAGGGTTCAGCTATCATTACAAGCTGAAGAACCCCAGTTTGTTATGATATGATTTAGAACCAATTTTCTTAAGAATGCATGAACAAAAACAACGAAGATGCTTTCAAACTGTACAAATTCCAACCAGTGCATTTGTTGTGGATGTCAAAGGCTGAGCTTCCAGTAAAACTCTGCAGTATTCTGACACAAATCCATCTGTCACTTGGTAGAACTAGTCAGCTTGACATCGTGCCCTCATCCTTGACAACCGTGAACAAATCTAAGAAAGGTAAGAGAAAATATATAACCCCAACACCATTAACCCTGTAAAGCCTGACATATGAAATCAGTTAGAAAAATATAGCTATACATGTTGTGTATGTGCTTTGTGTTAAGCATCATATTTTATACCGTATTTTATATTTTACGCGTCGTGGCCTAATGGATAGAGAGTCGGACTTGTAACCCGAAGGTCGTGGGTTTGAGTCTCAGGTCCGGCAGGGATTGTAGGTGGGGAGAGTGAATAACCAGCGCTCTCTTCCACCCTCAATACCATTTTAATGCTTTTAATATTATTATATATGGAGAATATAAAGCTCATACTCAATGAAGAAAAACACATGATTTTATTCAAAGGCTCAAACTGAGCAAAATATGTAATTTGATGCCGTATGCATGATTGATGCTTGTAATGTAAATGAGAACTTTATAACAGTATAGCAGGGTACTTATATAAAATGCATATAAATATCAGTTGACACTCTATACATTTCCAAATAATGCCTTAGTAAGATATTTAAATGCAGAGCGTTGGTGTTTCAAAACACATAATGCAATGCAATGATGATTGAGAAATGAACAAATAAACATTCCTCAAAAGCCTGATGATCATATGTTATACTCACATTTTAACACGATTTTTCTAATAGATAATCAAGTAAACTAAGTTATTCAGCTCAGTAAGTGTTCATCTTGAGATATAACAATATAAAAAATTTTCATATGTTTACATATGAATGAATGAACAAATTTTTGTTTGCTTTACCCATGTTGTGGAATTACAAAGGATCTACTGGTTCAGCACCAGCATGAGGAATCAGCACCACGGACAGCAGCCCTGCTCATATTCTGCCTGTCTTGTCTCGTGCTGATATACGGCAACTCTTTGCCCTTAAAGGGAAATCTGAGGTCAGCTCCTTTAATTCCTCTAAAATCTTAATCATAAGAACATCTCAGCTAACTCTAAATCAGTAGAAAAGGCCAAACGGAGGTTAATAGGAGACAGAATAGTCTGTATGCAACTATGAACTATTAAACTGCTGCCTTCATAAAATCTGGTCTGAATATAAAACATTTCTAACAACTGTATATTGTTATCTTACATAACATTTTACTCAATTAAACTGAACAGATCACACTTTCTTTACCCTGTTCATTAGTTCAATTTAAACTGTTCATTAGTACAATTAAAAGCATATTTATTTACTGTGTAAGCACGCTGAAGTGAATCGATAAGGTTGGCTGACTCCAAAAAGTCCTGAAGTTGAATCTTGTACACAAGGTCTAGAGAAGTTTGGAAAATGTAAATGTTTTTTTATGCTTGAGAGAATTTAAATTCGGGGCCTTTAAGAGTCCCTGACATCTATATGCATGCGATCAGCGGACCGGCCAAAATATACGAGAGGTTGGGCAGGCATTGATTCCTTGACCTTGCTCGCTTAGCCAGAATAATGCAAACTTCTATGTCTCTGTTTTATTCAAACCATTATTTATTTCCTTTAGCAAGTTATTTTCCTGAGAGTGACAATATATCAAGGTTGGGTCTGATTCCCGAGCTGCCACATTCTCCACTTCATTCTTCTTCAAAGCAACTCAATGCACAGCTCTCTTTTCTCTCTCTCTTTCCACCCACTTTTTTTTATTTATTTATTTTTTTTTGGTATGCATAAAATGAATAAGAAAGCCAAAATATTAAGTGTCATGGATGTATATTTACTAAGTAATCCACTATTTTGTTGAGAGGGTGACCATTTTCACCTGAGATTTGGAGCCACAATAAATGGGGCAAAAATGATTTTAGATAGATGGCTGTATCATTATTTTACTACACAGAGACTGGTAAGTACCTTTACTGAAAATGGGAAAAATTCGACAAATTTGGGCATCAAGCCACGTTGAGAGATACTTTTCTAGTTTCAACTTAATTTGTTCACAGACATTCGTCTTTACAATATAACAATTTACTCCTGGAGCCGTATTGAGATCCCAATATCTCTGGAAGTGAACCATAAAAGGCCTTAAAACTAAAGATGCCAAAAGAAAAGTTTGTCAAGGACCAAAATCTAAAAGGATATTAAGAGGTCTTTAATACTTCTTGAGTTACATCCATGCAAACTTTGGGTGAAAAGTGCTTTCTCCCATTTTTGAATGGTCACCATTGGCAAGTAACGCAACAAAGATTGCTGAAGTCAATAGATTTTACTAACAGACCTACCAATCTCTGTGTAAAAATAACATAATGATGCTACCATCTTTCTGAAGTTATTTTTACCCCCCTGTAATTTGGCTCCAAATCTCAGGTGAAAATGATCATTTTGACTATCCACTACAAAATAGTGGATTACTCAGTAAATATTAATCCATGACATTTAATATTTCGGATTTCATCGCTATTTATTAACATCGAATGACCCTTGCTGTATTTATTTAGTAATCAGCCATGTAATAAGTGAGATAATGTACTGCCAGTTGGTCATTACTGAAAAACATACCCCTAGAGGGTGATAAAGTGCTCCCCTTTTCAAATTTATTTTGGCGATAATGGGTGTCTCACTATAAATTATGCCTTACATAACTGTTACTTATAAGGGAAAAAAAAAACAAAAAACAATGCACATCACACAGCAACAGCACAGACACGATAATCAGACCACATGTGTTAATATTTGCTTGAACTACTTTTGACCTTGCTTAAGTCCACACAGAAAGTGTTGAGAGCCATTAGGCAGCAGAATGAGTTTCGTTCTCATGCTGTGTGGTAGATTGACCTACTCTTCAATTTGTTTTATCACAGCATATACTGAGACTTTTTGGCACTGAGGTTCACATAATAGAAGTATAAATTAAATATTATGATGGTCCAGGACCTTTAACTAGACCATTAAAAAGAAAACCAAGAACTTCAGAGAGTAACAGCCCTACTGAAGTGTTTTTAACAACTCAGATGAAAGAATACATGATGCAGGGTGATTTATAATTCATATTCATAGGTATGTGTTTATTTTTTTTTCTGCTTTTTGTCACCATAATAGCTAAATGTGTATTAAACTGAGTAAAAATAAATAAATAAAATAAAAAATAAATAAATAAAAATAAACAAACTGTAAAAATTATTTTAAAAAGTTGTAAATAAAACAATTATTGGAGTACATTTTATAAATAATATTTCAGTCTTTTTACTTCAAAATGTAAATAATAAAATAATACTAATAATAAATTATAATTAAAACATGTCTCTTTTTTTAAAAAAATTTTTTTTTTAAAGAATAAATAAAAAAAAATCAATATTAAATATTATACCTTTGAATAATGACCACAAAATCTTGCATTTTATCAATACTGCAATGAAATGCTTCAAACACATTAAATGCTTCTAAAATATAAACTTTATTCATACATTTTTATTTTAGAAATAAAAATGTGCATATTCCTTTTACAAATGACTACCTATGAATATGAATTAGATTATCTGAGTTGATTAAAAAAAAAGTAAGCTTTTGCATACAAATACATATGAAATCCTGCACATGCAACAGATATATCATTGTAAAAATGTCAAGATATAACAATCCGAAGGATTTAGTGTTAGAGTGCTTACATCAAACTACCTTCCTTAACCTTTGCAGTGGCTTTGTAACATGAGGTCTTGTGAGTGTTGCAGGCCCTGTGTCACCTCTCTCTCATAATGTGAAGATGGCCTTCAGGAGATCAATGCTTCCCTTGAACTGCATGAAAAGCTTTAATGTTTTATCAGCGCAAGATAAAGTAATCAATAGCGCTGGAGTTAAATGGAGGCCATATATTCATTCATCTGATCACAGGTGATGAGAAGGTCTTGTGCCCGTATAGTCACACCTCTCGAGATATTCTCAAAGGACCCCATTAACTTCTCCATGCTCCATGCTCTTTAACATTTTCATAAGCTACTCAAAAAGTTGCTGACGAAGCTTTGCCATTTAAGGAAA
>JAFVLL020008902.1:0-22218 GCA_021397915.2 Tor tambroides
GCACGTTAAAATATTTATTTAAAGCTTCTTTCTTTTAAGATTCTTATTTACAGCATTATCTTAATAGGCTGTATATTAACTTATTAGGAGAAAACTGGTAGTTCTATGTGAAATCAGACACTGAGCACCCCCATATAGCCAAAATGGCATGATCATAACACCCCGCGAATATTCGACTGTGAGATTGGGAGTCGAATCAGGCTCCTCGAATCGAAGCATCGAATTGTCGACTATTCGGGGACACTCCTAATGTAGTATTATTATACAGTATATTAGGTTGAAAATGTTGTGCTGCTTAATATTTTTGTGGAAACAGTGCAACATTTTTTTCATGATCTGTTCATGAATATAAATGAATTGAATATAAATGAAACAGATTTAAAAGAACTACACTTATTTGAAATGGTACTTACGTAAAAGACTTTGTTGTCACTTTTCTTGCTGAACGAAAGTATTGATTTATTTCAAAAAAAATTTTTTTAATGCATTCTTGCTGAAAAAAAAATTGATTTACTTAGAAAAAAAAATCTTACTGACCACAAACTTTTAAACAGTTGCAAAACAAAGTGCAAAGCTCCTTCCCAGTCTACTCTGACCATTAAGTAAGCTGTAAAAACTGGTCATTTAGAACATGTCACAGTTAAGATATGTTAGCACAGGACCAGCCATGTTTATATATCAATGCTGCACCTTGATTAACATTATAATTGAACTTGAGGTAAAATACCAATAATGAAAAAGATTTTCTATTGTTGCTATTGAGTCTCCTTCATCATAATGTGCCATCTTGACCTCCAACCGCACATCCCACAGGTGTGACACAGCTAGCATGTTCTCTCTGGAGTTTTCACATTGTTAGACATTATGAAATGAATTTCCTTTAATATGCACCTTTATAAGGACAGCAGTATTACTGTAGTGCCAGAGGGCGGGACAAGAGTCCGGCGATGGTTCTCTGGTAGCTCCTCACACAGTCCTCCCTTTCATTAAAGCAGACCTCCTCAAAGAAAAGAAGTCCTTCATAGCTCGCCAAACCACCCAACGAGAGCGATGTTTAGCCATGTTTGTTTTATACCCTTATAGAACACAGCGAGCTGCTGTAGGATGTCGTGAAGGCCACATGTTAGTGTGCGTGTGTGTAAGTGTGTCTTTGTGTTATCCTGGCTTTCTTTCACATACTCACAAGCATGTTATATGAAAAGACCAATTTTCACCTGAACCCACATACACACGCTCAGCCAAACCCACATTTTTTCCCTTGATCTACTAAATTAAATTTTCCACCCAGTGCCGTCCCTTAAAACGGCACACAGCCATATAGACACGTACACACACATCCTGTAATGAGGCTGGCCCCTGCTAACGAGCGGCGACCCTAACGAGTGTGTGAACAGATCACAGCGGCCTGTCCAGCACTCATTTGAGCAGAGCTAATGAGAATAATGAGAGAGAGAGTATGAAGATTTACAAGCTGTTAGAATGAACAGGATGAGAAAAAGTAGGAGCAAAATGTGGTTTCATAAAGAGAACAGAGAAAGAGAGAGACCTTGACCCTGTAGTGTCTTTTCGTAAAAGACAGATTTGATATGATACAATAGATCAATAGATAGACAGGCAGATGCAATACAACATGATATGATATATATTATTTGATATGATATCCAACAGACAGACAGAAAGACAGACATGTGATAATACGATAGACAGGCATACCGAAAAAAAGATATGAAATGATAGACAGACAGATATAATATGATACAACAGATGAATAAATAGACATATATGATACAATACGATACAATAGATAGACAGACAGACAGACAGACAGATGTGATACGATACAATATATTATACGATAGATAGACAGACAGACAGATACTATATGATATGATATGATACGATATGAAACGATACAATAGACAGACAGATGCGGTACGTTACGATATATGATATGATAGATAGACAGACAGATTCGATATGATACGATATGACACAATGCAATAGATAGACAGACAGACAGATATGATACGATATGATACGAAGCAATACGATAGACAGACAGATATGGTACTTTACGATATATTATACAATAGACAGACAGATAGATATAATGCGATACGCTATGATAGATAGATAAACCGACAGATACGATATAATAGACAGATACGATACAATATGATATATGATGCGATAGATAGACAGATACAATGTGAAATGCTATGATAGATAGAGAGAGAGAGAGAGAGAGAGAGAGAGAGAGATACGATATGATACAATACGATATGATAGATAGATAAATATATAGACAGACGATGCGATACAATACCATACAATGTGATACGATACAATACGACAGATACTCAGACAGACAGATACAATGGATTGATAGATACACAGTAATGACAGATAGACAGACAAATATGCACAGTTATTAGATGAATAGAATTCTTTGAAAATATCTACTTTTGTGTTTTTGCAACCTGAGGGTGAGAAGGTAATGTGTTATTCCTTAAAAATGCTGTCTATGGAAAGCCACCTTAATGAGAACAGATTTCTTGCAAGCAGAACTTGCTATACAAAGTTTAGAAAATATGCTTGTTTATTGAGAGTGTCCTAACCCTCTCCTTCTAATTTAATGTGGGTTCATTATGCTGTGTTTGGAATTAAGATTAACATTGTTTCCAATGTAGGTAAGGATATGACCTTATCCAGAGTGGGAGTGCGGAGTGTGTATGTGTACTGGTCACTGCTAAGCTCACGGCCCTCTCATAAAATCTGAAGGGTAGTGGCAGTGGCAGTGGCAGTGAATTTAACCATCTTTCCCAAATAAACAAAGCTAGAGAAAGACAGATGTGGATTCGATCAGCTTCTTATGTGATTAAAAGTCCAACAATCCTGCATTGATTAACTCAAGAATAATACTTTAAACAAGAAATAAATAAAACAGATCTCAGTGAGACAAAAATAAATCTTAAGCACATACAATATGTTAATATCTGTTGGTGATGTATTTTGAAGTCAAAGATTGATTACAACCAGTTTTACTTCTATAATCTGACATAAGCTTGTGAAAAAGAAGTGCACTTAATTGTACACTTATAGAGTTCTTCAGATCTAAAAAATAGAATAAAAAAAACTGTACTTGCAGATATAATAATATATAATTGCAATATAATAATAAAAAAATCTTGAAATAAAAGGCCACTTAAGTGTTCTTAAAGAATACTCTTTTTTTATGACTGTTTCCTAAACATGCCGTGCAATGCAATTTCATATTTTATATTTTGTTGCTTTAGGCTGGTTTATAAATTTTTTTTCATGGTGGCCTAGTAGTGCACAACACAACGAAATTGCCACAACACAACGCATAGGACCAATTTTGTTGTGTTGTGCTAATTTCATTGTGTTGTGGCTTGTTTCTGTTGTGTTGTGCTAATTTAGTTTGTGTTGTGGCTTGTTTCCATTGCGTTGTGGTTTGTTTTCTTTGTTTTGCGACTTGTTTCCATTGTGTTGCAGCTTGTTTCTGTTGTGTTGTGCTAATTTTGTTGTGTTGCGGCTTGTTTTCTTTGTTTTGCGACTTGTTTCCATTGTGTTGCAGCTTGTTTCTGTTGTGTTGTGCTAATTTTGTTGTGTTGTGGTTTGTTTCCGTTGTGTTGTGCTAATTTCATTGTGTTGCGGCTTGTTTCTGTTGTGTTGTGCTAACTTCGTTGAGTTGCGGCTTGTTTCATCATGGCTTGTTTCGTTGTGTTGTGCTAATTTCGTTGTGTTGCGGCTTGTTTCCGTTGTGTTGTGCTAATTTCATTGTGTTGCAACTTGTTTCCGTTGTGTTGTGCTAATTTCATTGTGTTGCGGCTTGTTTCCGTTGTGTTGTGCTAATTTCATTGTGTTGCAACTTGTTTCCGTTGTGTTGTGCTAATTTCATTGTGTTGCGGCTTGTTTCCGTTGTGTTGTGCTAATTTCATTGTGTTGCAGCTTGTTTCCGTTGTGTTGTGCTAATTTCATTGTGTTGCAGCTTGTTTCCGTTGTGTTGTGCTAATTTCATTGTGTTGCAGCTTGTTTCCGTTGTGTTGTGCTAATTTCGTTTGTGTTGTGGCTTGTTTCTGTTGTGTTGTGCTAATTTAGTTTGTGTTGTGGCTTGTTTCTGTTGTGTTGTGGTTTGTTTTCTTTGTTTTGCAACTTGTTTCCATTGTGTTGCAGCTTTTTTATGTTATGTTGTGCTAATTTTGTTGTGTTGCGGCTTGTTTCGTTGCGTTGTGCTAATTTCGTTGTATTGTGGCTTGTTTCCGTTGTGTTGTGTTAATTTCGTTTCATTGTGGCTTGTTTCTGTTGTGTTGTGCTAATTTCGTTGTGTTGCGGCTTGTTTCTGTTGTGTTGTGCTAATTTCGTTGTGTTGCGGCTTGTGTCCATTGTGTTGTGCTAATTTCGTTGTTTTGTGGCTTGTTTCCGTTGTGTTGTGTTAATTTCATTGTGTTGCGGATTGTTTCCGTTGTGTTGTGGCTTGTTTCCATTGCGTTGTGGTTTGTTTTCTTTGTTTTGCGACTTGTTTCCATTGTGTTGCAGGTTGTTTCTGTTGTGTTGTGCTAATTTTGTTGTGGCTTGTTTTCTTTGTTTTGCAACTTGTTTCCATTGTGTTGCAGCTTTTTTATGTTGTGTTGTGCTAATTTTGTTGTGTTGCGGCTTGTTTCTGTTGTGTTGTGCTAATTTCGTTGTGATGGCTTGTTTCCATTGTGTTGTGGCTTGTTTCTATTGTGTTGTTCTAATTTTGTTGTGTTGTGGCTTGTTTTCTTTGTTTTGCGACTTGTTTCCATTGTGTTGCAGCTTTTTTATGTTATGTTGTGCTAATTTTGTTGTGTTGTGGCTTGTTCCCGTTGTGTTGTGCTAATTTCATTGTGTTGCGGCTTGTTTCCGTTGTATTGTGGAGATTTTGTTGTGTTGTGCACTATTGGGCCACCATAGTTTTTTGCATCAAAAAAGGTCTAATATTTGTAAAAATTACCATTTTCCATTCTCATTTTCACTTTCTGTGAAACAAGCTCAATTTCAAGGGGCATTACCTCTTGCAGAAACGGAAGTAAACGCCCACTGCTCTGATTTGCTAACCTCATCACACTATATCCGCGTCCTCCTTTATAGCATGTCATGTGTTTTGATACTCAAAATGGCAAAAGTATACTTTTTAAAAGTATGATTTAAAATGTGATGCTTTTTTTTTTTACAAGGGTATTTTCAAGTTATAATGACACTCATTTTAAAAAAATGTATGACGGTCTTGATTTTATCCATTGGGAGTTGATTGGATTGTAAAAAGTGGGCATTTTGTATCACAATGGAGCCAGGTGGTTGAAATATGAAGAAAGATAAGAAGGATGTGCAATGTCACTACATTTCAATCAAAGATTACAAGAAACAGCTTTTTGTGCTTGGGATACCATGCAATGAAAATAGCGTATAAGGTAAATATTAATTTCATGTTGAATTTAAAGCTGAAATGTGCAACTTTCAACAAGTGGCCAACCAACTTGCAAAAATCTTTCACCCTCATCGTTTACTGGTCAGTCAAACAGATAGCTCCGCCCCCAAACTCACCCCATTGGTTGAGCTGTTGCTATGTCAGACTGTTCAGGATGCTTAAACAGAACAATGTTTTAAAAGCACCACAATTTTTCATACTTTTTCAGAGAAACCTTGTCTTAAAACTAAAAAAAATGACACACTTCAGCTCTAGTATCATAATACAAGTTTGACTAGACATGGTTTGACCGGACTAGATTACCTCGGCCTCACTGTTTACACAGATACTCCTCAAAACTCCTCCGCAGCACAACAGCAGTCCAACTTCTTCTTCCAGAGTTCATTTTGAGTTCTTGTTGAGATGTTGAGCCAATGAACATGCCTAACAGCAGTGACTGAATATTCAGTTGCTGGAGTTGTCTCAGTCTTCATATCCAGTAGCGACATGGTGAAGAAAGTGTTAAAGGAATGGGACAGAGCAGGACCAGAGGAGTGTGTGAGGAAGGAGAAGGGGGGCAGACCGCTGGAGTTGATAGACTCCAGATGTGACTATTAGATAAACTCAAGGCAAAGGGGTGTGTTTGTGAGTGTGTGTATGTGTGCTAGTGTGGGTGTGTTTATGTTGCTAGCGGGACCCGATAGCGTCTGGGCTTTTCACGAAACGCAAAAGCAGGATGGAGTGACAGAGCATACATTCACACCAAGAAATCACTGAAAGAGCAGACGAGAGTAGTTTCGGGAGGACATTTTTACTGTGTCTGTGAAATGTACAGCTGAACTGAATTTACAGCTTTTTGTATTTGTTCTCTGTATTTCCTTCTTACACGTCCACAAGAAATCCTTTCCATTTTGCCCTCCTAAAGCCCAGACTGACTGGATCTCAAAGTCCACCCACATGCAGCAATGTTCACACATAGCCTGTCATTGCCCTGTGTTCATTCACTCATATTGTGTTCTGTGCTGTCAGACAGCTGTTTCTTTGTACTCTCACTGGCCTAGTGACAGCGCTTCAGTGCTCTGCTCTTAAAGTATTGTGTGCCAGCCCAACATGCAGGACTTTTGATTGATAATTCCATTTTATCCAACATATTAATAGTTGGACTTATGCAAATTGTGGCAGAATTTCTGTAATTGTGGTCAAGAGTCGAGTTGTGGAAGTGAAAATCCCATTTATTTCCTCCATAGAGGAACTGAGTTTTAAAGATAACCTCATAAACCTTAAAAGACAGACCTACTGTGATGCCTTATTGTAACAATCTACATTACCTATGATTCTGCAAAGAAATCTTCACCAAATACATGCCAAAACAGCTCTCAGTGACTGGCCACTCCCATGAAGCAAAGCAAATGAAGGGGGTGGGGGGGCATTTAATAGTGCACTTCAGAAGCAACAGAAGGTACTTACATGTTTGGCCAAAAGACAAAATAAGTACAATTTACCTTTATCTTCAGATTCAAAAAGTTTTCATCCCCGGCTACTAATGCATAATCTTGTGACCATTAGAACCTTTTGCAATAGTTGTGTATGAGTCCCTCAGTTGTCCTTAGTGTGAAAAGATGGATATCAATATCATACAGTCCCTGCTTGTAAGGGTTCAAATATGCAAACTATGCTGAAAAACCCAAGAATTTGCAGGATATGGAGGATTTTTCTAAAGAACAGTGGCAATTTAACTGTTCAGGACAAGCAAGAAACAACCTTCACAAAAACAAAAACAAAAAAACAAACACACACAAAACAGTGGTGGATCATCTAGGCAATGACACACAGTATTATGAATTAAACTGACTGGCCACTTCCATGAAGCACTGCAAATGAATGGGGGATGAAAACTTTTGAACAGGATGACGATGTGTAAATTTTTCTTATTTTGTTTAAACATCATATTTTTTTCCATTGCTCTTCAGAAGCAACAGAAGATACTTACATGTTTCCCAGGAGACAAAATAAGTGCATTTTACCATGATCTTCAAATTCCAAAAGTTTTCACCTCCAGCTCTTAATGCATTGTGTTTCCTTGTAGAGAGCATCAGTGACCATTTGAACCTTTTGCTTGTTGCGTATGAGTCTCTCAATTATCATCATTATGAAAAGATGGCTCTCAAAATCATACAGTCCATGGGTTCAGATATGCAAAAGATGCTGGAAAACCAAAGAATTTGCAGGATCTGGAGGATTTTTCGAAAGAACAGCAGGCAGTTTAACGGTTCAGGACAAACAAAGAGCTCATGAGCAACCATCACAAAAAACACAAAACAGTGGTGGATCATCTTACACAGTATTAAGAATTAAGCATATTTAAACTTTTGAAGGTCTTTTTCCGGCTAATATTTTGTCTTACGTAAAATATTTTGTTCAGTACAGCACTAAATAAAAATAACATGCATTTTGAATGATCCCTATTTTTTTTTTTGGTAAAATTAACATTTTGCAGATTCTGCACGATGTATGTAAACTTTCAAAACAACTGTACTGTATGTTGTATTCCTTATTTTTAAGTTATTTTGGATAACATGCTTACTCTATCTATCTATCTATCTATCTATCTATCTATCTATCTATCTATCTATCTAAGCATGTGTATTTCCTCTGTTAACCACAGACTGACCAGATTAGTGTGTAGATAGATATATAGATAGAGATATATAGATACACACTAATCTGGTCAGTCTGTGGTTAACAGAGGAAATACACATGCTTATATCGTTTGATAATGATATGAAGTAAAACTGAATTTTGGCATTAGTTTTCTTCTACATTTGGGTCCTTTCAAATGATTTGACAGCAAACCGCCTTCCAAAGTCCAACTGAAGCAACATCCCAAATGCATAAATGGTCATTTTTTTAATACATGTGCCTAATTTATTTCTGGAAGTGCACACGCTCCAAGCACAGGGCTGAGCAATTTTCCACAATTCCGGTCCCAACGTTTATCTTGGCATAGAACCTTCCTTCTGCCACTGAACAAATATATAATCAACATTAACCACAGAAATGCAACTCTTCAAAAGTGCACTTCTTCATGAGTTTACTGAAAAAAAATTATAAAGGAAATGGTCTGGACTTCACATTACATGTGTATTTAATTCAAGCTCTTGAAATATGCTAGATATTTCAGTCTAAAAGGGCCAGTTCTGAAATAGATATATATTGGATCCATTTATCTGATTATTAAAACGATGACATTGACATTTTACACATATATTCTCAGATTATGTTCCTTACATGTGCATTGGGTTTCAAATGGATGATCATTTGCAATAATTTCAGTACAAATAAAAGTGAAATGTTGCCTTTGACTCAGGATAGACTGGATAGAGGAAAACTATTCTAATAATCTGAGGAAGGAGAGGAAAAGCAGGAAATGAGTTGGAAAAATAAGAAGCAGGCAGATCCAGATTTCCTGTTTGGGTAGGAGTGGGTCAATGTAAATTTCAAGGCAGCGTTATAAGGACCCCATTGTGTAACATGCCTAATGTGTGTGTTAGGGGCCATTACACAGGATCACTTCTGCTCCCCCCTACTCAGGACTCCAGCAGTAGGGGAAAAACAGTGTTTAAAAAAATATAGAGAGAAAGGAAACCATAAAAATAAACGAGAAACAACCTCTGTGCAGGGACAGGAAATAACATGCGGCACCAAAATGGCTTCCGCCGTTTGCACCTAAATCTACGAAGCAACACACCTCACCATATTCCTTCCTGTATTAATATACCAAATTGCTATGTTGCCTGGAAACTGGCCAACATAGACAGTAATGAATTATATAACTTGATATTAGAATTTTTTCCTTCTATGTGGTTATGAAAAGTACACAAGCACAAGTCACTCTGTCATCATCATATTCAAGTCAGTCTCTACTGTCAACCTGCACCTGTCCAGAAAATGTGAAGAAGACCCATATTTATTAGATTTAAAAAAAAAAAAAAAAATTTAATGGTGGTTATTCTTGTTGTTTTGGTGGCTTAATGTGAAGAATATTTGACACCACATGAAAAAAATTATAAAAATAAAATAAAAACTTTCCACGAAGGCAAGTCATTTATTTTTTTATTATTATTTTTTAATTAATGAAGTCAGAATATCATTCTAGCAATTTGCCTTAAGCCATGTGTTATGTCGCAGTTTCTTTTTACAATGACAGTTTTACTGTTTCTCGCCAAAGGCAATTTTCAATTATGTTAAATCTCATTTTCCGAAATTCTAAATAGAGCACATAGAGCTTAACAGTCTGGATCCAGAAGTAAAAAATTACAGTTAAATGTTTTTTTTTAACAATGATTTATAAACATTTCAAGACATATCAACCTTGAGCTCTGAGATTGTTAAGTGAAACCACAAATTAGTGTAATTTCAACTTCAAAAAATTGGTAAAATAGTCAAAATCCTGTCATAGTCCTGAGATCCAGTAATCATAGAAGTTGCCATTACTATGTGATTTAAAGCAACTACTTATATTTTGGTACAATTTGTTTTTGAATATTTTGAAATGTACTTGCAGTGCTTAATGGGATGAGCAGTTAATTCCCTCATAAAAGAAAGTGCATGGTCTTGTTTTTTTTCTTTTTCTTTTAATTTTTGTATACATTTTTGCCTTCAAATCAAAGTTTTTTAATACTGTTAATTAATCTCAGAGCTGCTTGGTTTAGTTCATGCATCTTTATTAAATAATGTTTTGAAATCCCAGCACAACTGCTGAAAAGTGCAAAGTGATCTCATGAAAAAACAAAACTATTTATGAGGTAGGGATTCATATGTATTTGTCTATGTAATGTAATGTTATTTGAACAAAAATGTACAATTGTTAGAAAGAAAGTAACCACAAAGTTAACCATCACTGGGACATAAGCAGATCCAACGCTATCTCACGGCAATTCGTACGTATTTTACGAGGTGGCTAATTCGTACGAATTCGTACGACCTCACTCGTACGGTTTAGTACGATTTGTCTAAACTCCAGTGACGGGTAGGTTTAGGGGCGGGGTTAGGTGTAGGTCATTCGTACAAATTCATACGAATTGGTAACTCGTAAAATACATACGATTTGGCAAAAATTGTATGAATTTGTACGAGTGAGGTCGTACAAATTCGTACGAATTAGCCACCTCGTAAAATATGTACAAATTCCTGTGAGATCGGGCTGATATAAAAAAAGTATGAATGAGATTCTACAAATTCCAATTTGCTGAAATAGTTATGAATTGCCATGAAAATGTGTTGCCATGTCACTCTATATCAAATATGCTCTAACTGGCGGTGCACTGGCTGTGCACTGTGTACATTGTTTCACTTTTAGTAAGTACAAAACTCAACTCAACTCCCATATAAACCCCAAATCTCCATGAAGAATTAAAGTACTACAAAATGCTGTTTCAGGTCAGTGATTGAAGTGTGTCGTAGCTTTCCCTTCCAAACATCTGCATGTTTGAATACCTACATGTGCTTACGTAAGGTCTTACTAATAAACTCATAAACCATGTGCTAGGGAAATTATTCAGCAGACTTTGGCTTGGATTGTAAGTGATTTAAAGACAAGGATCAAAAATCGTTCTTTATAAATCCTTTTGTGAAGTTCATGAAGGTTCATGGATCCGAACTGTGTATAACTGCTCCAGAGTTTTAAAGACCCTGTGAAAGCGCTTGATGAGTGCAGTTTTCTGTCTTGTGTGGACGCATTTCCTGTTAGAACAGGAAGTTGGGCCTGGATGTATCCAATAGCTTTTGCCTTTTTTTTATACAAAGCCAAAAGCATTTAGTTTACATCAGAGACATGAACATGCTGCACTTTTTTTTAAAGAGCACTTATGGAAATAATACAATCTTTAAAAGAAAATACTTAAGTGTGAATATACTTGAGTTGCACTTGAATACACTTGATTGCATGTTATTTACAATCAAATGAAATTGTATTATAATTTAAAATGTAGAATTAAATGCATAATTAAATGCAATCAGCTAAATTTCAGGGTGTTTTTGACCCACTTAAGTTGGATTTAAGTAAATCTTTATATGTAATTTCATAATTACTTCTATTGTCTTTGAAATATGGTTAAAATGACCAGCTTTTGTGAAATTTATACTCAAACTTTTATGTGACATATTTAAATATATTTGTAATTACACAATCACAGTGTTGAATTTGAATATATGTACATATTAAAATATATTATGTTTAAACGTAATATCAAATAACACACGATAAAATTATGCATGTGCTTTAGTATGTTAGTCCATACATCCAAATAAGTGCACTTATTTAAAACATGGCAAATTGATTAATTTGATTAATTTGACATTATTAGAAAGTGAACTTTTTATAAATGTTAAGAAACATAATTATGAAAGTGTACTATATTTAAGTACACTTAAGTGACAGTTTATTTCATTAATATTATATTACCTGCAAGTTCAGTTTTTTAAAATATACTTTTCAATTTTGAAGTACAAGTGCAGATTCAATGCAATTAAGCACACTTCTTTTTCACAACTAACAATAAAAATTACAGTCAAGTTCTTTAGTATGGTAGTCAACACATCAAAATAAGTGCACTTATTTAAAACATGACAAAAGATTATTAAAACAATGATTTATAATGAATTTTTATACAGAATGTAATTAATTTCACATTAGGAAACATAATTATGAACGTGTGCTGTCTTTAAGTACACTTAAGTGACAATTATTTCTGAATTATATTACCTGTTTTTTAAAAATATACTTTTAAGATCTGAAGTACACTACAAGTGCACATTCAATGCAGTTAAGCACACTTCTTTTTCACAACTAACAATAAAAATTACAGTCAAGTTCTTTAGTATGGTAGTCAACACATCAAAATAAGTGCACTTATTTAAAACATGACAAAAGATTATTAAAACATAATGATTTATATTGAATTTTAATACAGAATTGAACTAATTTCACATTACTACAAAGCAAACATTTTAAAAGTGTGTTAAGAAACGTAATTATGAAAGTGTACTATCTTTAAGTACACTTAAGTGACAATTATTTCAGTATTATATTACCTGCAAGTTCAGTTTTTTAAGATCTGAAGTACACTACAAGTGCAGATTCAATGCAGTTAAGCACACTTCTTTTTCACAACTAACAATAAAAATTACAGTCAAGTTCTTTAGTATGGTAGTCAACACATCAAAATAAGTGCACTTATTTAAAACATGACAAAAGATTATTAAAACAATGATTTATAATGAATTTTAATACAACATTTAATTAATCTGACATTATTACAAAGTGAACAATTTAAAAGTGTTAAGAAATATAAAAGAGTACTATCCTTAAGTACACTTAAGTGACAATTATTTCAGTATTATATTACTTTTTTTTTAAGAAAAATACTTTTAAGATCTGAAGTACACTACAAGTGCACATTCAATGCAATTAGGCACACTTCTTTTCACAATTAACAATAAAAAGTATAATCAAGTTCTTTAGTATGGTAGTCAACACATCAAACAAGTGTACAATATGTCTGAGTCAACAATATTTGAATCTCGGAAAGAAAGACAGTAAATTTGATATATGTAAATGTGCTAAGAGATCATTATGTCAGATTTAGGAATATACTACCATACTAACAAACAGATTAAGAGCCATAAAACTCCAGATTTCATGAGGTCTTTAATCACTCCAGCCGTGCTGATATTGTGGTTCTGCAGCGCGCGCGCATGTGTGTGTGTGTGTGTGTGTGTGTGTGTAAGCGCACCAGACTTTAGGAAGAGAACTCTCCCTGTTCCACATTCCCCATCTGAGCGATAAGAGAGTGTCTGTGAGCCGTTGTGTTGATCTTCACACACAGAGAGCACACTTTGCTCTGACCTTTACTCTAGCGGTGTGTGTGTGAGGAAACAGTGGGTAGAGTCTCTCTTTTCATCACAGTGCTAATGAGGGTTAGGACACGCTAGCCAGGAAACAGCTATTGTTCCCTGTCCAAGAGCACTGCTACTGGCACACACACGCATTTGTGAGCAGGTTCATTCAACAATTCGCATTCATAGACTGAAATACTCTACAATATATCCTATTTACCCTGCCGTCGCACTCTTTTGTAGTCGCGGGAATTCAAACACGTGTATTTAATAGCGCATAACTTTCTCCTGCACTCACTTTCTCACCTTCTATTGGCTCTGATAGCTATTAATGTGTCAGTCATGCAGCACTCAGTAGGCCATACAGATGTGACAGGCCAGCGCTTTACTGCATTCTGTCATACCGGTGTTAATGTCTTGGTTCCCTGCAAATATATACAGCGTATCTGTTATCAAGCTGTGTAATGTTCATGTTTATATTCAGCACATGATATCATGCTGCGGCTGATAGAGCTTTATGGATGAAGGAGGTTTGGAAAGAGAGGATGATTGATTGGTGGATTGCTTGTTTGATCTATATGGAATTTTGGTTCAATATTAGACACATTATCAATTCAGTATGTTTAGTAAAAAAGCTACAACCTAACTTATAAACATATGAAAATATATGTATATGTGTTTCTATATATGTATGTGTATATATAAAATGCATATAATGTGTGCATATAAAATGTTATGTATAATTATATTTTTACATTTACATGCTATATAAAGCATGGAATTAATATACAACATAAAACATGAAATAAATTTTATATTATTTAAAGGTTAATTCTAATATACAGGTATTATTTGTAATAATATTAACATTAACATTTTTAATATTACTGATAAGTAATTTTACTGTAATTTTTATATTTATTTTATATAACGTAATTATACTAATATATATATATATATATATATATATATATATATAAAACTTACAATAATACATATATATATATGTATGTAACATTTATTTTTCTTATTACTTATAACTTACTTATAATATTATTTACTTATAATAAAATTTAAATAAATTATGTAATTTTAAAATTAGCTTATGTAAAAAATATACAACACACTTTATAATGCACAGAAAATATTTATTTTATATACAATGTAATATATATATATATATATATATATATATATATATATACAGTGCCCTCCACTAATATTGGCACCCTTGGTAAATATGAGCAAAGGCGGCTGTGAAAATAAATCTGCATTATTTATCCTTTTTATCTTTTATTCAAAAAATTCACAAAATTCCAACCTATCATTGAAGTAAAACAATTGAAAGTGGGGTGAAAATCTCATTGTGAAATAAATGCTTTTTCTAGTTCATGTTGGCCACAATTATTGGCACCCAATTATTGCAACGTAATTTTTCCCAGGGTAACAGCTCTGAGTCTTCTCCTATAATGCCTGAAGAGTTTGGAGAACATCTGACAAGAGATCAGAGACCATTTTCTTCATCCAGAATCTCTCCAGATCCTTCAGATTCACTGCTTCAGTTCACCTCACTCATTTTCTACAGGGTTCAAGTCAGAGGACTGGGACAGCCATGGTAAAAGATTCATTTTGTGCTCAGTGACCCATTTTTGTGTTGATTTTGATGTTTGTTTTGGATCGTTGTCTTGGTGGAAGATCCAAACATGGCCCATTATAAGATTTCTAACAGAGGCAGTCAGGTTTTGATTTTTTATCTGTTGGTATTTGATCGAATTCATGATTCTATGCATCTAAACAAGATGTCCAGGACCTCCAGCAGAAATATAGGCCCACAACATTAAAGATCCAGCAGTGTATTTAACCATGGACATGGGGTACTTTTTATCCCTGTTTGTACTAAACTCATCTGGTGGGTTTGCTGCCAAAAAGCTCTCAGTGTCATTTGAAGTTCCAGTCGTGTCTGACAACTGAATATGCTGGAGATTGTTTTTGGATGAGCTAGGAGAATTTTTCTTGAAGCTCTCTGGAACATCATGTGGTGATGTAGGAGCTGTTTGACAATTTTTTTCTTAGGTTTCTGACCCCGAGACTCAACTAATCTCTGCAGTTTTCCAGCTGTGGTCCTTGGAGAGTCTTTAGCCGCTCAAACTCTCCTTCTCAGCATGCATTAGGACGATATAGACACATGTCCTCTTCCAGGCAGATTCATAACATCTTTAGTTGATAGGAACCTCTTAATTATTCCCCTGATGGTGAAAATGAGGATTTTCAATGTTTTAACTCTTTTCTTACAGCCACTTTCTATTTTGTGAAGCTCAACAATCTTGCTCTGCACATCAGAACTATATTCTTAGGTTTTGCTCCTTGTGATGGACGATTAAGGGAATTTGGGCTTTATGTTCCTCTTATTTATATTTCTGTGGAACAGAAGTCATGGCTGGACAATTTCATGCTCTTAGTCACCCTGGTGTGCTAAAAAAAGTAAATATGAATGGGAATATACTTCAGAGATATTTTACTCATAAGAATTTCTAGGGGTGCCAATAATTGTGGCCAACATGTATTGGAGAAAAACATTTATTTCATCATGAGATTTTCTCCCCGCTTTCAATTGTTTACTTCAATGATAGGTTTAGAATTTTACCAAGGGTGCCAATATTAGTGGAGGGCACTGTATATATATATATATATATATATATATATATACGCACACACACACACACACACACACACACACATTAATATTATTAATCAATAATAAATAAAATAATAAATATTAATTTTATAATATAATAATTATTATATATACAGGTATTATTTGTAATAATATTAATAGTAATTACAATATTAATTTATAATAATATTTAAATAATTATGTTATTTTTAATTTAAAATTAGCTTATTATATAAAGCATACAACACACTTTATAATGCACAAAAAATGATATTTATTTTATATAAAATTCTAATATATGTATTATAATGTACTGTATATACACAAATATGATTTTTAATATATTAATATTATTAATAAATAATAAATAAAATAATAAATATTATTTTTCTAAATGATATTTTTTTATTTAAACGTTAGCATACTATATGAAGCACAATATACTCTATAATAAATATAAAATGCTATTTATTTTATGTAAAACTTATTGAATCTAATGTACTGTCTAAACTTAATTTATTGTAATTGAATAAAATATAAATTAATGAAGTGTTTTATATGTTTTTATTTAAAGTCAGCATGAAATTAAAACTGATCCTGTTCACTTTCTTAACACATGGTTTTTAATGTAACTTTTAAAGATGGTGAAATCTCTAAAAAATGATTCTCTGCTCTTCTTTTGCGAATGCTGAAACAATGTTGAGCGATTATGAAACTGAGTTGACCTTTATCATCCTCAAAATTCCCTCATGGCCAACAAAAAAACATGCAAGAGTTTGAGAGGTTAATTTGTCAGTATTAAGCGTGTGAATCCATATTTTGATGGGCGGATATGCTGATAAGCGCTTTTTTTGGACAAAAGCAAACACAGAGATCCGTTGCCAGGACAGAGGCGGCTTGAAACACTGCCTTCAAAGCTTGTACTAGAACTGAATATTTACGGTTCGACTCATGAAGATGTAACTTCACTGTGGGAAGAGTCACTTTAAAAGCCTCCACAGTTTAAAGAGAGCATCTCCACTTTCTCCTCTGATGTCTGTCTGTTTTCTCTGCTTGGGGGATCTGCCTCAATTTTGAGCCCGACGACCAGGTGTGGTTTGAGGTATGGTTTAAAAAATGCAGGAAATCTCTTTCTTTCTCAAACAGAGACAGGACAAAGAAAACTATGTTGAAGGCATGGAAAGGGTCTTGTGGTCAACGGTATATAAAAAGTCTTTCATATTTTATTTCATGTTATTTTATGCTGATATGAACTGGTGGTTTTTGGATCCAGTAATGGTTGACATATACAAACATTCAACTTCCTTTTCTTTCAAAGCACATATATCTTATCTATTTTCTTTTAGTATTAAGTACAGTAAAGACAAAATTTATTGCTCAAAAGGAAAGGAAATGGAGTTGCTTGCAAACACAGAAAAGTGTAATCCATGGGAAACCTAGTCAAATATAACAGTTAGAGTGCATGTAAGTCGACCTGCTCAAAGGTCTCTGTGTTTGTCTGTTTCTCAGGGATCTCAGGAATAACTTGATCAGCACCATCATGCCTGGAGCCTTTCTGGGTCTCACAGCTCTTCGAAAACTGTAAGTACACCTTAAAATTTTAATCTGTTATAATAACAGGACTCCAGTTACACACTTTACCAATAATGTGGCAGTAATTGCATTAACTTTCACTTACAAAACTGCTTAACTGTAAGGGGCCGTTCACACAGAACGTGCATTTTTTCCATTCCAATGTGCTGCTTTTTCATTGTTTTTCAGAGTAAACGTCCTAGACAGATATGTATGACTGTTGCGCTTGCGTCTTGCATCTTTCGCAGCGTCTCGCACACGACGCTTTTACATGCAGTGTCACTCATCAATGTCCGTTCCAGAACTGTGGACCAATCAGAAGAGCCTGGAGGCAGGGCAAATGTTGCAAGCTTTTGTTTACAGTAGCATGTTGGCATGGCAGCTGTTTTACTGTTTACATAAAGATGTGTTCTGTGTGAACAGCCCCTTAATCAGTTTTGTTTTTTCAAACTGAGTGTCAATTCATAGAGTGTGATTTGGTGCAGATGAAATATTGGACTGGGACACTGGAATGAAACATATATTTATCTATAAGTACTTAACTAAAAGTAGCACATGCTCATTTGTCTGTAAAGAAAGAGATATTCCTACAGTATACAGTATTTTTCATCAAATAAATGTATCTTTGGTGAGCATAACACATATTTATAGCCTGTGGTGTATAGTACCTTGATTGCAATTGAACTAATAGGTATCTTGTAGTTTTGAAAAGATGCAGTTTCAAAGTTTGAATCATTGATCACAGTATAATGATTGCTGCATGATGAAGTATTTCTGAAGAACAGATCCATATGCTTGCTAGAGCTGGAACACAAAATATCAATGCTTGTGATTTACTGTAATCTGTACAGTGACCTATCCAGTAACCGAATTGGCTGCCTGACTTCAGAAGTGTTCCAGGGACTTACCAACCTCACAAAATTGTAAGTTATTATTTCTGAAACAAATATTTATTGGAACACAAAAACACAGAAGATCACTATCGCTCTTGAAAGTGTTGCTGTGCTGTACAGAAGAACATTTGTTTGATACACACAGCATCTTTCGCAAATGATGCATTTTATAATGTTCTTGTCATATTTAACTATTGCAAAATGTTTCATTTGTGTTCTTATATTATAGAAACATCTCTGGAAACATCTTTTCCTCTCTGGACCCTCATTTGTTTATGGAGTTACACTCTCTGAAGCTGGTGTGAGTTAAAGCGAATGCTTTCATAGTGCACATGCTCATTTGTCTGTAAAGAAAGAGATATTCCTGGGATTTCTATCATGCCACTTGTCAGTGATTTTTTGATAATTTTATATAGCACAAAGCTAAGACTGTGCATATATGTCTATAATTCACAACTATATTCCCTAGAAGTGGTTTAACTGCTATTAAATGAAGCCTATTCTTTATCACGTATGACAGGATAATCCCATAATGCAGCTGTGATGAATATATCTGATCTCACCCTGTTCCTGTAACCATTAGGGTCATGATTAACACTTTAGCATGACATAAAATAGACCTCAAAAGTATTTCAACCCTGAAGTCACACTTAAAATGTGTAAATGTCTTTGTATTAAATAAGTAAAATGTCACATTATTTGTTTGTAATGTCACAACATAGGCATGAAATGCTCTAGAGAGCCACAGCACTTTAATAACATTAGTGATGCCACTAAACCAAAACTGTCCATTTCTGAATTAATTTCTGTTGAGGTTTAGGAGATACTAAATGTGTTTTATTACTCAAATAAATGGATAGTCTTCTTCTGAACAAAAAGCTTTATCTAATTCTTACGTCTAATTGTGTGTTCATTAGGAACTTTCATTCTGAGTTCCTGTCATGTGACTGCGGTCTGCGCTGGGTCCCAGGCTTTCTCCGCAGCAGTTCTGCTCGGCTTGGGGATGAAACACTCTGTGCGTATCCCAGAAGACTTCAAAACAAAGCCCTGCGTCTCCTGAGAGAGAGTGACTTCAGCTGTGGTGAGCAAAATCAATAGCAATCTTATACAGTATCATGTTCAGTTATGTACATACAATATGCTCATCTGAATGGAATTTACAGCAACATATTTAATTATAAATATACATATGCTCCATATGTATTTTAGTGTATATACAGGAGACTGGGGCTAGTTGTATAGTTTTATAGGGGGAAAAAGAGCAAACCATTGTTTTGGATGGAAAATATTTAAAATACATTATTATTATTATTATTATTATTTATTTTTATTGTATATTCATTAAATATTATTATTATTATTATTATAAATAATACAGTTGTTTAATAATTATTTTCTAATAATATAAAATTATATATTTACATTATTTTATTATAAAATTATTTCTTTATTGTATATTATTTAAATAATAATAATAATAATAATAATAATAATTATTATTATTATTCGTAGTAGTAGTAGTAGTGTTTTATTTGACATTTGATTCATTTATAGTTAACATAGCCCTTGTGCCAACTTTGTCTTGAAATTTTTAGTATTGAAAATTATTTTTTAATTTTACTGTGGAGGACATAAATTATTATTATTATTATTATTAAGAGGGTTTTATTGGACGTTTGACTTAAATTTTGTAGTTAATATAGCCCTTATGGGAACTTTGTGATGAAATTTCTAGTATTGACAATTCGTTTTTTTTTTAACTCAGCTATAGCTTTGTTTTGAGCAAAAAAATAAAAAATAAGTACATGTGACAATTTGAATATGACTATTTTAATTTTTCTGTGAAGGACACAAATTATTATTATTATTATTATTATTATTATTATTGTTGTTATTATTAAAAGTGTTTTAAAGTATTGAACCTGCATAATTTATCAGTGACAGCACCTTCTTAGTCTTTGATCAGTTTTTCTATTTTGTCTGAATTGCAGTGTTGCTCAATCCTTGTGTCCTAGCCAGCTAAGATCAAGTATATTTGCTTAAAAATTCCCTATTTCCCTGACTTTTGCCACAGGGGTCTGATTGTATTTCTCAGTGACTTTCTGTTAAACCTCATCTCATCTTTCTGGTAGACATACGCTGCATTTTTCTGAGTCTTGGGCCTCAAACCGGGGCTTCTGTTACTGTTTTAATATCAGCTCATTTCGCCATCTCTTCCTCCGCTGCCCTTAAATATATTTATGTTGGCCAGAAGCACATAGCTGTGACTGACTAGGAAAGATCCCTCTGTGGGTTTGCAGTTGTGAATACATATCCGCAGTCCTCGACAAGGGACTGATTCACCCAGGCTGTTTCAGAAGCAAAGCTGATTTTGAATGATTACACCGCAACAAAACACACAAAGAGCTTTCTTACACCTCCTGCTACTTGTGTACGACAAAGAACACGATTGAATTTCCTTCAGTTATTAACAGAGGAGATGTCTAACAGTGCAGTCTATTAGAACTAAAGATGAAAACGAATGAAAACACAGAGATCATTTCTGATCCATAGAAAACTGAAGGCCTGATCTCCTTACACATAATGCCCACAACAAAAAGGGCTTGAATCAGAATAGCAGGAGGCTGTGAGAGAATCCACAAGCAATACTATCTATAATCTATATCTGCACTTCACAGATGATTACATGCGCATATTGTTAAATTTTAATACAAATATTTCAAATACTCATGATGTACAGTGCTGTTCTGAAGTTTGGAGTTTAAAAAGTCTCATACTCACCAAGGCTGCATTAATTTGATCTAAAATACAATAAAAATATTAATATTGTGAAATATTATTGCGATTTAAAATAACCTTTTTCTGAATATATTTTAAATAGTGCTGTCAATATTAGTGTGTTAACGCAGGCAACTAATTTTTCCAGTTAACAGCGTTAAAAATATTTAACGCAGGGGCGGAGCTAGGGTTGGCCACCCCACTCACAACTGCTGCGTCTGTCTCTTTTTTCTTGACAAGAATTGCATTTATTTAGATGCAGAACGTCTTTACGACCACATCAAACAGGAGACTTTTCAGACGCGCACTCCACTTCATCTCAGCGCCAGGCGCTAGTCAAACAGATGACAAGGAGCTTTAGCAGAACAACAGTGAACTGTGGTCAGATGAGATGTTGTCAGGCCATATGTCAGTAAAAACAAATTTTCCTGTCCTGTCTGCCGTTATACTGTGCTTGTAGCGCATGCTCTTCAGTTACACACACAAATACGCCAACACGCTGTATATCATTTCATAATAATGCACAAAAGAAACTGCGAGCATGCAATGTGGTAGTTATGTCGCCAGTTAAGTCATGAAGTTAATACCATGTGTGTCAGATCCACGTCACATTCAGCAGCGGCAGCTCTTAAAGTAACAGCAGCCAAATAACCTAATAACCCAGCTGCTGTGATATCTGTTTATCAAAGAACAAAAGAAAAAAGAGGAAATCAATAACTTTAAGGATTCATCTGTAATTAACTAGCTTTAAGGATTCATCTGTATTTAATTTAGAATGTAGTGTTTGATAACTTTATTCAATTTCTGTGTATTTCCTACTTGCTGAAGGACACAAGTAATATGACATTTATTATAATTGGTTTATGTGAAGATTGTTTTAAGTTCACTTAAATTAGAAGTTATTTTTTAAAGTCTAATAAATGTTAAAGGGGTCATATGATGCGATTTCAAGTTTT
>JAFVLL020008904.1:0-16367 GCA_021397915.2 Tor tambroides
CAAGACAAAGTGTCATGTTGAATTTTTATAGTAGAACAAAGTCAGTCTAGATGGAAGGAGTATTTCAGGCCACGTGGATTCCCAAGTTGATTTCATCGTCTGATATTTCTAAGGAAGAAAGTGTTATGAACTGTCATCCAGCATCAGGGAAGAGGACCAAACCTGACTAATATATCTGTCACAGCAGAATACGAGACACAAAGGCAAGTGTGAGCAGAGTCGCTATGAGCTTTTCAGCTCTAAAATGACATCTCGCACACTGAAAGAACTCTATTTGTTTTACAACATTTGTCATGCGAAAGTATGTTGGCTACTGTACCGCTGTCACAATGCCTGAGAACTAATAGATGACTAGGTTGTCATGGGAACTAAAGTTCAGTTGGGACAATGAATTACTCTGCTAAAATTGGGCAGAGTGCATTTTTTGGATTTAGACTAATGCTATTGATTACAGTGTTTGCAAAGCAGCACTGTATTGATATTCTGTTTTGGGTTCTTTCTAAACCCCTAACCCTAAGTATTACACTTCTGCAATTAATTCAGCCCAAACCACTTTACATATAGACACTGTTTCATCCGCTATGGGTACTTTTGGCCCTTGTGGACTTTTAGAAAGTAAACTCACTTGAAACATACTTTTCACGCTCTTACACATTAGAGTTGTGCACAACTAAGCATGCAAGCCCCTCAAAGTATATTCTATTGACCGTGAGCTTGGATGGACGCATCTGGTGTATGCACACTACCTAATGGACCATTTGTTTTTGAGTGCTTAAATCACTTGCATATGCACTGTCAATCTTCTTAGTAAATGCATAATGGCAATTTCATTGCTAGCATTTTATGTATCCTTAATTCAAAGTAATATTTCTAGACTTTTTGCAGAATTCTGGAAGATTCTTTGCCAGTCATGAACATTTCCACCACAGTGTCATTTCCATCACATCTCAAATCATGTATTGCATTTAATAGCATTCTGCAGTAAAAATTACTGTCTGAACACTGCAATGTCCCTCATGTTTCAAAGTGATAAAGTTGTTAAAGGAATTCACCCAAAAATGAAAATTTGCTGAAAATTTACTCACCTATTGCCTTCTCCAGTGAAAAAGTTATCATCTGAATCAGGTGAGAAATTTGATCAAGCGAAGTGAAAACAGTCCAAAATAATTCTAAACAAATGTGTTGGAAGATTTAGGGCCAGATTTACTAAACAGGGCAAATTAGTGTTAGAGCGCAATTCCATAAAAGCGCCGATGGGAGGGGAAAATTCTGCGTGTGATTCTCCTCCCATAAATTTTGCATCTGAAGGAAAACTCCTACAAATGGATATTCAATAAGATCAGGTGCAAAAATAACTGTCCATGCCTTTTCAGCCCTAATTCTTCATTGCGCGTCTTTAGTAAATTCTAACAGCACTATTTTAACGCCAAAAGACTGTTAATAAATCATCAAAAGCTGTTAGTAAATCTGGCCCTTAGATGACAATAGGGATGGACTTTTTTAACTTGTTAAAATGCCTTAGTAATGGACTTTTCACAGCTTTTCACTTCACAAAACGTCAGTTGATGGACTCAAGTCGTGTGGATTACTTGTTAAATATTGTAATGTTTTTATCAGCTGTTAGGACTCTCATTCTGACGGCACCCATTCACTGCAGAAGATCTATTGATGTAATGCTAAATTTTGCAAAATCAGTCCCAATGAAAAAAAAAAATTCACCTACAACTTGGATGACCTGTGGGTGAGTACATTTTCAGCAAATTTTCATTTTTGGGTAAACTATTTCTTTAAGAGCAGATTTTAGGGTAATAATACTGTCAACCATCTGTATCAAAGCTAATGATATATAAAGTTCCACATACTTTCACATTACGCATTTGCTAATTTGTGTTATTTAGACTCTTTATGTGATTTTTATTTAACTTACATGGCATGCACACCGCTTATAAATTCTGAACATAACTGCAGAATATTAAACATTCATCTCCTGTATTTCAGCACTACATAAACTGTTTATTGGAATTGTGTGGGTTTACTGTTGCCTTGGGAGCAACTCTCCAAGTCACCTTTCTTCTAAGAAGAAGCTTTTGTGGCAGATAACTCAGTTCTGATTCTGATATAGTTAACAATGCACCGGAGGCATATGTGATCACGTAAGATCTCTAGAATGATCTAGAATGACAGCTACCCCTTAAAAGTTCCAGCATTACAACACACACTCTAGAGCAATCCAACTATCTCTAATAAGCATGACCAGCCGTCTTAACCATCATTCCACAGCGCTGACGGTCTGTGCATTCAGCATGCTGCCTCATGGGCATCACTGCATTGTTTGATGTGAGAATCCATGCCTCCTACAGATGCAAAACTCAGAGGAAAGGCCTCCTTCCAGCCAACCCCAGTCAAATGCTTCACTTCACAAAATGGCCTTGCCAGCTGTCCGTGCTGACATTGTGTCAGTAATTAGCCAGCGGGGGTTTGGACTGGCAGGGAGGCAGTTAGCCTGTCTGCCTGCAAATGGAGGCGGTCATGTCACACTTATGAAACCCCGGGGGAGATTGGAAACATGCAGGTGGAACTTCCATGGCCGGCTGGCAGTAGGGTAAGAATGTACCGGTCATACAGACTAATGTCCTGATAATGGACAGACAGGGTAATGGAAGAGGTGAGACACTCTGAAAACCCAGTTTAGTTTTTATGCACAGGAAGTGAGACAAAGTACAAGTGCCTGCTTTGCCTGCAGCAATTCTGTGTGCCCTGATCAGATCAATAGGTGAGGTCACTTAAAGTCATCATGAAATTAACCATATTTACTTTCTTTTCTGGTCTACAGATTGTGAGCAGATGATCTCTATTTAAAAGAAAAAGTTATGTTTTTCTTCATAATCTTTTCTCAGAATTTAATAACTTTTCAACCTCGCTCCTCCAATAACCTGGTGTTCTGGAATATAACAACCAATCTGCAAAATCCAATCAATTTCTGGTGAAAAAAAATCATATCCTACCCTACATTTTTTCCCATTATGCCTCCAAAATATAAAACAAATAAAATAAGTTGTGAATGCTACAATGACAGTGCTAGAAATAATGTAACTGATTTGGGTTTGCCATTTTATAAGAGTTATTTCTTTCCCGGATAAATGTCTGTAAATCACTAGAGCAACTTACTAATTTGTATGGGCTTACTGACTACATAAAACGTCTAGTGTGACAGGCACAGATACATAATCACTGTAAAACAAATATTACTCAGATGACATTTTTATTTCTCTCAAAGCCTCTATCACTCAATAGCGAAACTGTGGTCGGAAGGAAATTATTAAGTGACAAAGCATAATCAACAAACATCGACCAACAGACAAGAAGAAATAGGAGACCTAAAATTTAAAGCATTCATAAAGGAATTATACAGGAGAGCAGTTCTCTGACAGGGAAATTATCACAATGTTGATTTAAGCCTAATAAGGTTTTGAGTCAAAGTCTAATTACACAAATGTGTTTTTCTAGTATTTTTCGAGTTTTTGTACTGTATGTTGGTTTCAATGCGTAGTTTAAAACATTGAAGAAGCAATATATGTTGGCCAAAACAATGTTTTGATATTTTGTATGTTATCTATGTGTTCATTTACCTGTATTTTTTTCTTTTTTCCTGTACAGTAACAGTAGAATATGTTCAAGGGCGTTTTTGTAGCTAAGACTAAGGTATAAGGTATGTGCCTATAAATAAACCCACCTTGTATCCATGGCTGCCGATAAAAGTGGATGCATGGTCAAGAGGTGAACGGGTTCGAGGATCCCTCAGGTTGTTTTTGTGTCACGTGAGGCGCCTCTTGGCTTACCTCAGAACACACTGCAGCGCGCGTGAAAAATGCCCGCGGGCTCTGAGCCAGTACTGTACGTGGAAACGGATGGACTAGTCGTTTGTAAAAGCCCTTTAAAACCCTTGGAGGTACTAGAATGATATTCAGTCAATGAAAACAGAAGCAAACCTCAAGACCATTGTGAAAGACTCAGATAAATATTGCTCCCTTAATGAAGCTGTAGAGTGTGGAGACTGCTGGCATCTCGAGCCAGTGGGTTTCCCTCATGGAACGAATCGCGTTTTTGAATGAATCTTTCATGCGAACGAATCGTGATCGTTTCCAATTTATGAACAAGAATCTGCTGAACGAGAATGTAGAGGCACGTTGTTTCGTTCAGTTCGAATAAGGAAGGTGATGTTAAAAATATTTAAACCTAATAATGACAGATGAACTTACAAAAATAAAATAGCATAAGATGTCATTATATAATGTCAATGGTGTTATAGAAACAATTCATTTATTTAATCTGCGTTGTCTTTATTGATTAAAATTACACAGCAGATGCCCAAAAGGACGAAACCCCTATTTTGATGTAATTTGTGGGTACACAGTTTATGATTAAACGCTCTCTCACACAGTTTAAAAGAACGTGTTATTTTCGACTCGATGTTTCGAGTGAACGATTCAGTGATTCGCTCATATTACAGTTGTGAACACTTAGCTAACGATATAACCTGCAGAAAGACTCAATGAACGAATCCCTTTGGTGAATTGGATTCAAAAGATTCGAGTCACTGGGACGAATCACAACCAAGACCACGAGAAAATTCCGTTTGAATGGTTACTTTTTAACGCGTATATTTATAAGATTCACAACAAAAACTCAAACATCCTAAAAATACAGTCTTCGTTATTCGACAATAGAGACCATCATCTGTCAAAGTCTCGAATTCTTCTTCTCCTCTTTCATTTAACAGTCTTCAACCGATAGTTTTGCAATCTCACAATCCCATTAGTTAGCTAAAAGCGCTAGCTGTCCCATGAATTCGTGAACGGATACTTTAGCGATAGAAACTGCACTAAAAACTCGAGCCCATTAGAAGCGCCGACATAAATCACAATACTTTTCTTTTTTTATCCACACATGTAGTCAGCCAGCCATTAACGAATTGTCCTTCATGCAGTCAGTTCAATTAAGTTGATATTAATTTAAGAAGCACAACGCGCCTTATGTGCTCTCCACAGCTCATTGCACAACGGGCAATTCATGATTTTGACAGGAAACCCTCCCTCATCCGAACAGACCGTTCAGCAGACTGTACCTCTGGCATCCGCTGTCCAAGGTGCTGATCCGCTCTGAGACGAGATTGATGTTTGTAGAGTGATTTAATCCGCATCAGGCGTGCGCTGATGGAAAACAAGAGATGTCGCCTCCAAAAGAAAAGCAATCCCTTGTCAAAACTAGTGAAACGCGTGTACACCATACCACTGAGAGGGGAAATAGACACGCGTGCGGGCCGGTGCTAGTCAGTCCGATCCACGTTACTCTCTCCCTCTCTCTCTCTCTTTCTCGCTCGCTCTCTCTCTCCCTCTCTTGAATCAGTGATTCAGTCTCTTCCCTCACCCTCCCAGCAGAGAACATAATTTATTGGCAATTTGCTTATGTCGGGAGACCGTCAGCCCACTGCCTTCCCCCTTTAGTGGACAATGCAAAGGCTACATGAAACCCCCACCAATATCGTGTGTGTGCGCTACATGCACTGTAAAAAATCATACTTTATAGCTGCTCAAAATCAATAAATGCAACGTTTAGAACAGAGCTTCAAACTGGCTACTTAATAATAATTTAAAATGAGTCACTGAACAGATCATATAAAAATATATATCTGAGTTAATTGGAATTCATACAGTACTTTGAAACTATGGCCTGAGGTGGGTCAGAGCAGGTATAATTGAGGCTTACGTTTATGTGACGTGTCTTTACAAAGAATTTAGAGCAGGCACAGAGCAGCCTTAACTTGACTGTATAAATATGCCTTTAGCTGTGTAAAGACAACTTTAGAGTTACTTAATATAAATATTTTTAGTTATTTAAAGGGATATTTCACTTTGAAATTAAAATTTGATATCTATCAGCTTACCCCAAGGGCATCCAAGATGTAGGTGTCTTTTTTTCTTCAGTAGATCCAATTTTGATATTTTTAGGTCAAACCGTTCTAGTCTGTCAGTCATATAATGGCAGGTATAGGTCACTGGCTCTATAAGATGGAAAAAGAACATTCACAGAGAAATCCAAATTAAACAATTCCCCATCGTAACTACACATTGATGGCCTAAGACATGAAACGAGCGGTTTGTGTGAGAAAACGAACAGTATTTATATCGTTTTTTACCTCTTGTACACAACCATGTCCAAGTGATCTGAGTGCGCGCACGCATCCGGTATGTGAGTCTGCGCAAGCGCCGGAAGGTAAAAAACGATATAAATACTGTTCGTTTTCTCACATGAACCGCTCGTTTCGTGTCTTAGGCCATCAATGTGTAGTTACGATGGGGAATTGTTTAATTTGGATTTCTCTGTGCATGTTCTTTTTTTAAGGCTGCTCTGTGCCTGCTCTAAATTCTTTGTAAAGACACAATGTCACATAAACGTAAGCCTCAATTATACCTGCTCTGACCCACCTCAGGCCATAGTTTCAAAGTACTGTATGAAGGTGCAATTGCTGTGTAAATGCATTCATGCCACCTCTGAGCAACATTAAACTCTGTGTAAAGCTGCCTAAATGCCACTTCAGAAGCTCTCTGTGCCACCTGTGCAGAGTAAATTTGGTATTAGAAGGTATAATTGTATGCAAAACAGACCTTTCATTTACATGGTTTTAACTTGATCAATACTGTGTACTTCCTTTCCATGAGAAATATGTCATAGAAAGCAAAGTGATTCTTGTTTTAAACCACTGAGAACATAACGTGAACACCTGTCATGAAACTAACACTCATTAAATACCGTAACATGCCACATGATTACGTACTCAACAAGGGAACAATTAAATAATTGATCATTTTAAGACGAGCAAATGCATCCTGACATCACAAAACTACTAAATGTGACAACAAAATCAACAGCAACTGTGTAAATGAAACTGGCAAAAGGTCAAACAATCAAACAACTGCAATTATTTATGACCCAGAGCATGCTGGGAAGATGGCAAATGGTATGAATCACAAAACTTGATTGGAAGTGAAATGTGTGTTTTAACAGGAAATGCTTGTAAATTAAAAACAGCTCCATGGTAATTGCATTCATTCAATAATTAATCACACAGTATGTTCATAAGCTTCATAGCAAAATGAGTAGATTTGAATTGAAACATTTTTAAATTAACTCAAAATTTAGTCAAAAACTAAACATTTTCAGTAACAAAAAATATAGTTTCTGCAATTTTCAGAAGCAAATAATTTTGACAGTGTGTGCCTGAAACATACTAACTATTTCATGATCATTAGTTGAGGTATTTTGTCTTGATTTTCTCTGGAAATTAGGCATAGCTGCAGGGCAGCGATTACACCAAAAGGTGATTTTAGTCATTTACACATATTGTGAGATTATTATTTTTTAAAGAGCATTTTTGAGTCAGCGATGATAATACAGATACAGACAATCAGAAAGTTTCTTTCTAAGAGTATCATTGCACAAAATTCTCTTTTCCTTATGAATTTTTCAAACACAACTAATTGGATCAGTGTTAAGAAAAAATGAATAATGTATCATGTTTTGGCACACACGGACAAAAGAAAGACTCGGAAATGAAGTAACCCAAGAGACAAAGAGATCCCACTCTCGGGTTTTCCTAGAGAATCTCCACACAGAGAAGAATCATGACACTAGCACATTTGCAACAAAACCCGCTCTAATGAACCTTCTCACCAATGTAAACGCCAAGCATGCAGGATTGGCCATACATAGAAGAATCCAAAATGAGAGAATATGCAACACTGTGACTGAAGGCCTCACAGTATAATAGAAGAAAATCCATTCATTTTGAGATTCTGCCAAAGAGGAAAGTGCACAAAGCTCTTAACAACCAAGAAAAGAGAGCAAAAAAGATCAAGAACAAAAGAGAGTGAGTTGTCTTTCTAGCCCAAGTTCAATTCAATATTGAACCACCTAACCACATACTCCCTCATTAGGCGGCGTCCTGACGGACAGACGTTTATTGGAAGAGTGTTGGACTGTTGTTGGGTTGGCAGCGTTTAGGACATGTAGTTTTAATTAAACATCACTCCGATTTCACACGCTCGGCTACCCCTTCGCTTGCTATCCCTGTAGCAGTCTGACACCGTGTGGCTCGCGCACCACCTCTCATTAGCCCTCTACAGCTTGGCCAAACTAATTAGCAGTGTGTTGAGAAGTTCATGTGGGCGTTAACATCTTCATTTGCTACTAAAATCAGTAGCCTTGTTAGTTCTGATTGCTGCGGGGTGAAACAATGGCTCTATTGATATAGGAATTTAAATGGCTCACTGTTGCTTAGAATACATTAAATTGTTCGTATGAACAATAAGCGTGCATATCGCACCTAAGTTAAAGAATAAATCATTTAGATTCACTCTCACATTCTCAATATGGTTTTTGCATCTGAGTGATTCATTTCTGGAGTGTGTAAACTTGTATTCCCTCTCGTGCATTCTCGCTGTGGAGTGATATATTCTTTTGCCCTGTGGAGAAACTCAAGGCCGAAAGGCATTTGAAAGGCAATGAGATCCGAATGCAGATTTACTTCCTACAATATCTTTCTTTTAAAAATATAGATAGCTGGGTTCTTGCTTATTCTTTGTCTAATGAACAAGTAATGGCCCTTAAGCTGCTGTTCTGAGAGCTATTCTTTCGCCCTCACTCACAGAATGCTAAAAGGCTCTGTCGGAAGGCTGTATTCACAGATAGATCAAATCTCTGATGGCTTTTGATGTTTTCTGCTTTTTTTCTTCCTGTCTGTGTGTGTGTGGATCAAAATATATGATGAGGAGATTGTTAGTAAAGGAAGTGAGTTGGTATGTGTAGGTCTGTGTGCGTATGTCCAGCAAATTAAAAAAGCACAACACTAAATGATTTCTCCTCCCTTCAGGTCCCCTCTGATGCCCTTCTGCTTGCTTTCTTTCATGCATGGAGCTGAGGGACATGCAGCACTTTTTACCATATCAAAGACTAGCTCTGACCCTCTCTGCATCTCAGACGAGATTCCCAAATAGACAAAAGGATTGTATAATCTTAGCCTATTCTTTTGGCTTCGCTATAAAATGTTTATTTGTTTGCTTTCTAGGTATTCAGATTTGTGTAGTATGCCTCATGAGGGCTCTACAGTCTGTGGACTTGCTTGTGTTTTCTGTGCTAATTCTGTGCTGAGAAATATGTTAAAATGAAATGAATAGTAATTCTGTTATTGTTTACTCTTTATTTATTTTATGTTCTGTTTTTAAGGAACATCCAACATAATTCAAAATTGACAAAATCACCATAAAATGTTTTCCTGTCAGTCTGTGCTATGGAATATTGACTGACGTTTTTTGAGTGAGTCACAGAATCATTAATTCACAACAACACTGATTTATTTAGGTACAAAATAAATGGCTGGCTGAATTCGGAACATCATACTACTTTTATTTTTACCATATCATTCTATGGCAAGGAATCGTAGAGTAGTATGCAAGTATTCAGTTCTGAATTATTTCACTGCCATTATGAGTGAGCCACTGAATTATTCACTCAACTAATTCATTTAAGCGCAGCAGTTGAATACACTATGGTTTCCTTTAGATCTGTTTTTGCTGGCGGAGCAAAGTGCCAATATTGTGTTGAATATGTTCATTTCAAGTTATTTACCTATTGTTTAAAGGCAACATCACATTCGCAATCGGATGGTAAAAACAACATACTAGCATAATTATTTTATTTTTACCGTATATTTCTATGGCAGAAATAGTTTGTGGTGTGCGATTCTGAATTATCTTTACTGTCATTATGAGTGAGTCATTGAATTATTCACTCAGCCAATTTAAGCACAATGATTCTTTCATGAACTAAACACCACTATGTGTCGTTTGGAGATGCAACAGTTGAATTTGCTTTGGCTTTGTTTAAAATCTGTTTTTAATGTGGAGGAAAATGTCAATATTGTGTTGAACATTTTAGTGAAGTTATTAACGTATTTTCGGGAGGAATACATCCATCTAATCTTCCAATTAAAATCCGAGTATATAAACAGCCTCTTACCACTTCCGCTGTTAGTTCTTTCGGCATCCCTCCACCTCCCCATCTCCTCCTTTATGCATATTTATTTCATTTATCCTTCTGTCTATAGGGGGGCAATTGGAGCTCGAGTAGAATAACCTCTCCGAGCCCTCCATTGCAGACATTAAGCCAAATCCATTTACCACTAATGCTAAGATTATATGGGCACACAAACTCGTGAATTTCAAGTTATTTACTTCTTGTTTAGATGCAATCACACTTGCAATTGTGCTGTTGGTCTGAAAATAACACTGATATCCAGAACAACAGCAGTGTTGCTTGTGTGATATTGCTTAACTTTATTCAGTTCCGGCCTTCCTACAGGCAATACAAGTGGTTACCTGGGGCCCCAGCGTGCCTAGGGGGCCCCGCAGGGAGCTATACATGTGATGGTTTTAGTACAATCACTGCGGAAAAAAAAAAAAAGTTCTCCAAAAAGCAGTCGGCCACACAGGTAATACAATATACTTCTCAAACAAGCAGACATGCATAGACCTCATCTTTTAACGTAAACCACAGTGACAGTGACAACCAAAAATAACGCTAAGCATAAGATAAGCTTTAAATCAAAAAACGACTTCAATCACCAAGCAACAGTAAATACAGCAACAGTATAAGCAGTAAACAGTGAAACAAAAAAGAAATATTGCTAATCTGCATAATTTATTCATATTGCATCGCTGGTATATGGAGTACAGTATTATTATCCACACATTTCAATCCTTCCTCAAAAGTGCTCAAGTTGTCAGAAATGCACAGAATAAGTCACATGAATGATTACTTTGCTGCTATTTGAGATGCTTTCTGTGTTTAAAGCAGGTTTGGATGGCAGTGCTTCTGTTTCTTTTCACGTTTTTTTTTTTTTCCCAAGAATAATCTGGGCAATGAATTCAAAGACTGTCAACATAAAGTCTAGTAAAAAACCTGAGCAAAAATGGCAATTAATCTGTACATTATCTTGTTTTCAAACGATTTGCTCTCTATGAGGTATGTGTATATAGTCTTTACTTATATTTGCTTGGTTTTCACTGATTTTTAATTAGAGTGTGCTTTTTAGTGAATTTATTTCAATGCAGTTGTCGTGTTTGTAGTGGTTATATGATTTTAGTAGCCTATTATGGGGCCCATTTTCATGATCAAGACTGGGGCCCCACAAACCCATAGGCCAGCCATGACTATATTATTATATTTATAATATAAAGATAATAAAACATAATTTTATTGATTTGAAGACAGAAGACGGTACAGGAACATTCAACCTAATCACAAGATAAAATATATTGCAGTTAAACGCACTGTTTTGTGCCATTCAAACTCATGATAATATAATAAGCTTTGACTAAATCCTCCAAATGTCACAAAAGTCACATTGTGGTGACTTTCGTTTTAAGACTGCCCTAACTGGAATGACGGGATTTACAATTGAAGCTTTCTGTGTGTGCAGATTGACATATTCATAATGACACACAGCACCCTTTACATGGTTCTCTCCAAATATTTTCACTGTGCTAGTGACCATTCCACCAAAACTAATGTCTAAGCTAAAGTGATATCTCACATCAGGGACCTTTATACTTGGACTGCGAGAGGAGAAACAGTAGCAGAAAAAAAAAACATTACGCCCTCTTAAATGATCTAATTGTCTTTCTCTTTTCTCATGGATGTGCTCATCACTCCTGATATTGGCTCTGCCATCATTGTGTGATAAGTTCTGGTTTCACTCAGCCACTCTGCTGGAATGCAGTAATTGTCTCTCGTCGGCCTGTATTCTGTGTACAGAGGGCTGTTTTGCAATGCTGATTTGAAGAGGCCACTCAGCAGCATCCTTCTTCCAAAAAGAGTCCATTAGAGTCAGTAGATACAGTATAATGCTGTTGGTTTTCGTATCAAGGTAAACTGTATGTATTAAGCAGAATGAATACAGATAGTTCATACAACGAAAATTTTACTCCCTCAAAGAACTGTCATTATCACTTAACACAAATAATAAACGATCTATGAGCGTTCAAATCCCATCTCTCTCACTCTCTAACACATGCAGAAGCAAAAACAAACACACACATTTAAAAGGCTTGTTAGTGATAAAAGGGAAGATAAAAACATCTACACACACACAGCCTACTCATCTGATGTTGTGCCGTAGCTGGATGGTTATAAGGATCAAGCCTGTTAGAAAAGAGGCTGCAGATAGAGTCCAGTGCTGGAGTCACCTTAAAAAAATATTACTGAGACTGCAGTAATACATTGTGTTTAAAAAAGCAGATGATGGCAAGTTAAACAAATATACTTACAGTATAGAAATATATGAACAGAATATGCCTAATTCGATTGTAACAAATTATTAATTTCAAACAGGTTTCCTGGCCCCTCCTCCTGTCTGGTATTGATCAAAGAAATGCATATAGGCCCTCACTGGCTGAGCCAGTGTTGCTGTTGTCAGGAAGATTGGTCTACTAAAACAAACTTTCAGTGTTTAAATAGACAGCAGCACAGTGTTTGAACTTTTCAGGGAAAACAACTTAAAAACTGCTTACTTAACTTGTTTTTGCATATTAAACTGTGATAGGAGAGAGTACTTTATCATTGATAAAGTACCATTTTAAATAAATTGCCATGTTCTTTGCAGATTTTTTTTCCCTGACTGTGACTGTAGTCCTCTGATAAGGACACAGTTTCAGAAAAATCAAGATGCACTGTTGATAGTACAAGACTGATGCAGATTTTACTGGTATTGACAGCAGCTATCATTGTGATCTGTGATATTCATCAGCTCAAGCTGTAAACACAAGGCCGAGGCAGTCCTTTTTTGGAAAGGACGTCCTTTAAGTTAAACTTTGGAGAGACTGTGAGAACAGGAGGTAATGTGGGATTGAGAAATTGGAAGGTTTTTGATATGAGTCATCTAAATGCTTAAAATGGCCAGCCTTGTTTTTTTTATACATTTAATAGTTTATAAAATGTGTTAAAGATTTCAACAATGTACACAGAGGGTGTGACAGAATTATACATGAAACAACTCTTGATAAATCATTTATTAAAACAAATATTAAAGTTTATCTTCAAAAGCAGTAAGTAAAGGGATAGTTCACTCAAAATAAAAATATCAGTCATTATTTACTCTCCCCTATGCTATTCCAAATCTGTATTTCTTTCTTCAATGGGACACAATTTTATATACAACCATGATGGATAGCAAATGGGCATCTCAAGCTCCAAAAAGCACTATAAAGTATGTTAAGAATGATGTATTCAAATCAAAACTTTCTACAGGCAAGACCCAATGGAGTTTCACATCATTTAAAAGGGATACTCCACCCAAGATTGAAAATTCTCACATCGTTTACCCTTATGAAGTCCCAAAAGTATATGATTTTCTTTCTTCTGTTGAACACAAACTGAGATTTTCAGAAAAAGAAACCATCTCTTTGAGTCTACATAATACAAGTAGATACTAACCCGAAAGTTGACACTTTAAAGACCACATAAAATGAACAACATACGGCCGCAGCTGATGAATCAATGTCTTTTGAAATAAAACAATACATTTGTAAGAAAATTACTTATAAACCATTATTTCCAGCCAACTGTCATATGTCTGTTTGCTTGATGTAAACCCAGGGCTGGACTGGGTCAAAAAAAATAAAAAATCAGCCCTGGCATTTTTTGTTCCAAACAGGCCACTACTACGATCAGAACTGGTCCAGTCAGACAGCACCCATATATATACACACTCTTGTTCAAAATCTATAAAAACTAGGCATGCAGCGATCATTATTTTTCATGGATGATTCTGATACTGATACTTTTTTTCTTTAAGCAAGAGACAAGAAAGAATGTGAGTACATGAACAAGCTGTTTATTTGCTCTATTACAGGCTGAACTGGCCTTAAAAAAATCTGTAGCCATCTGAAATTAGAGGCAACCACTGCACTCCAAACAAAGATGTTATATACATAGCATGACAGTTATTTTTTATTTAAATTAGATTGTACAATTACAAGATTTAAAGCAAACAGAGTGGTCTGACTTTAGCTTTGCGAAATTATGCCAAATTCACTCTCCAGTAGGTGGCACTTATGAAGCAGCTGCAATATAGCGTTTCCTTGGTTACCGCTGTAAACAAAGCAGCGCTTATAAACACTGCTTTTATATGTATTAGGCTACCTTTACACTAGTACGTTTTCATTTTAAAACGCATAACTTTTGCTATGGTTATGCCTGTTGTGTACACTACTCCGGCATTTTTGACCCTTGAAAACGGAGACTTTCAAACGATGCATACCCCGTTTTAGTTTGGAAACTCCAGGGTTGCATTTCAGTGTAAATGGACCAAAATGGAGACTTTTGAAAATGATGGCATGGCTGCCCACATTCGCTCTGCATATCCTTGACGACCGTGTAAACAATAACATCACGCTCATTGTTTTACCTCCATGAATGGTCCTGTAACATGTGTTTTCGGTTGTGCAGTGTGGACGGAGATCATTTCTGAAATGCAGTGAAAACACCAGTGCAGATAAGGATCGTTTTCATTTTAAAATGCCATTTTAAAAAAGGGCGTTATACTGAGGTAAGATGAAAAGAAAATGGCATCGAAACTTTTCTGAAGACAGTTCCCAAGTTCCCATCAGAGACATTCCTGTAAACCTCCACCCCATATTCAATGTATAAAGTGTAAGCGTGTTGTAAAACTCTTGCAAAAAAAGTGACGCAGAAACACGAAGGATTTATGGATTACCTTTGGATTACCTTTGTGTTTGTTTTGTATGGTTTTTGAAGCATCAACTTAGGATATTATCCACTTGCATTATATGGACTCTCAGAGATAGTTTTTTTTTTTTTTTTTGTAAATCTCAGTTTACTACACATAAGTCATATACATTTGGGACAGCATGAATGTGTGTAAATGAGAGAATTTTTATCTTTGGGTGGAGCATCTCCTTAACATCACTTTTATGCTACTTTTATGTTTTTTCGGTGTCCTTTTTGATAACCTCGCCAACTTTTATGCAAAAGAGCAACTTTGTCATTATGGCTAAATAACTCAATTTTATGTTCCATGAAACTGCTTCCATTATCCACTATCTCTTTAAAGTGCTCAAAAAGCATTGGTCAACTAAGTCATTTGCTTTTGAAAGAACAGATTTAGGTGCAAAAATATCATCGTTCCACAATGCAATCAGACTGACGGTTCTGCATCGGTTCTGTGCGTAGGTGCGAATAAGTGGGTGGTATAAAAGTCAAGTCGAGACGGGTAAAGACAAAATCCGCTATTACAGAGGCACTAATGTCTTAGTTTGTGAACAGACAAATGCTGTCACACACAAAGACACACTAGGATACCTCAATGCACATCATAAAAAACATTACAAATCGTACCTCTGTCCTCTTCCTCACTACTAGGGGGAAGGGACGAGGACTCCAGGTGATAAATGGGACTTCGGCACTACTGAGATGCCGTCTGCCCCAGAGAACACCTCTTGCTGGAAGATCTTCCCCAGCCCTGAGGAAGAGGAGTGCATGACGGATTTATGGACCTGCAAAAGTGCTGACCTTTCATTTCTGCACGGCCGGCCGCACAGAGTCACCGCCACCATGGCCGCATCGCACTATCATGACACTTGTAGCACAAGCAGGTCAAGTCATTACTGTGCCGTGCCTCAAAATGTACATATAAATGTACCACCGCTCAGTTATTTGGCAGTATGCAGGAGGAGGATGGTGGGAGTTTGAGCATCTGCTGAGACTTTGTTTGTTTGTCTCCACTGTTGGCTTGGGGTCATCACTCCATCACTGATCCTCGTTGTTATTCAGCTCTGTGTGTTCTCCGCTGTAGGCACGAAATGTGAGGTTTGGGGTTCGCTTTGCCAGGGTGCCTAGCTTGAAGAAGCAGTGAGAGCGATTCCTTTGTGCTGTCACTCATTACGCTCTCACTGTCTTTGCCTGAAACACACAGATATCATTTGAGATGGGGGAGGTTAAAGCAAGCAGGATGGAGATGCAGAAATTAAGCATAAGAGAAAGAGCGTGCCGACGAGTCCCGGACAGATGTTTCTAAAGCGATATGCGCACGCTGCAAAACGCTATCTGCCCGATCTGGAGCGTCTCCGTCGCTGAGAATTAGTCAGGCTGATAACCCCTGCAGTCACAGTCAAAGACGTGCCCCTAAAGAGAGCTAATTGATAAATGAGAACATCTGATGGATGTAATGGCGAATGGGTCATATTAGAGGGAGGCTGATCTAATTGGACAGAAATGCTGAGGCATGCTTCCTC